>JAPYZP010003143.1:0-12027 GCA_030522985.1 Torymus sinensis | reverse complement strand
AAAAATTTAAGGATTCTCCTACAGATGAAGTTCTACGATTTGGGGTCAAGCATATTACGTTTCTGGAGTGTACTCTCCATCATTCTGCCGATCTAGTTTTTGTCGGCAGCTTAGTCAAACTTTTTTTTACTTCCGGACACCTGTGTTTTTAATTTAAGACTTATGTGAAGAAGGGAACTCTTGTTATAGTAGATTAAAAACTATAATATTATGTTTTTTACATGGATTTTTTCCTAACTGTAAGCTATGTGAGCATATTCAAGTAGCATTGATTCACATACCACTTTCAATCCATAAATATTAAATTAAAAAGGATAGCTTGGCTTGGTTCAACTCAAGACTCCCATAACATTGTCTATGTGAGCATATTCAAGTAGCATTGATTCACATATCACTTTCAAACCATAAATATTAAATTGAAAAGGATAGCTTGGCTTGGTTTAAGACTCAAGACTCTGATAACATTGTCTAAATAAGGTATACAAAAACCATGGCGAGAAGTCATTTTTTTCTTGTCACGACTTAAAAATTTCTTAAGAGGCTTTGGCTTTGTTTGTTATATGAGACTTGGCGAGAGATTTCACAGGATTCTGAGTTCTTTCAATGGGGACATCATTGCCAATACGTCGCCACTTCGTGCTGTCCCGTCGTCGTCGCAACTGATCTTGGTAGCTGCTAATATCGAGTACACGTAGGCGCGCTCAACACCGGCCTCGTGTGATTTTGCTATCGCGGGTGGGCATCGAGTAGCGCGAGCACGAGGCTATTAGAACATCGTTTCACCTTTCGCCCTTAAAATCTTATTTCACTGTTACTTTATAGATATATCTAAAATGTGCCTTTTGTTGTTCTTGTCATCCAGAAAATTGTAAATACCCACACTGGTAAATCCAGTACTTTGAATGCATACCTTCACAATATAATGATGTATGATTGTTTTTATAAGTCGTTATAAATTTTTATTATCAATAATGAGTTTTTCCAATAAAATATATCATTGTCACGGCTTTTTAAACAGTTATGATTAAAATTAAATTATTACAATTTTAATATAAAAAAACATATGAAATATTTTCCCCTCGGCGACGCAATATAATATGGTAATAAAAAAACTGAAGTATCTTTACTTCTGTTCAAATGAACTAACTACATAATGAACAAGAAATACGTATTGAATAAAATATTTTATAAAAAATATATCATGTGTTTTACTATCTGTCTTTTATCAACACATGTTTTATCACGTGTTTTATCACATGCCAAATCACCTGTTAAATCATTTATCACGTCGGTTAGAATTAATAATGATATTTATCATGTAATAAAACACGTGATAAAACAGGTGTTTAATCACACGATTTATAATATTATCGAACACGTGGTTTGATATGTAATTAATCACGTGATTAATCACGTCAGTATTTTCAGTAGGGCTTTATACTATCAGAATGGTGGTTAAATTGTCAAGGATTTAAATAGCAACACACTATTAAATTGTTGACGACGTTTCAAGCATTTTAATTTATATGCCGCTCTTCAGAAATCTAATAGAACAATATTGTTTGAGATTGGCATAATTTTATAAGTGAGTAACATGCTGTGGGTATTAGAAATAAATGTGAACAACATTGGTATAAATTAAACTATAATATACTGTAAATGTCCATCAAATTATACTACATGACATATTTACATGAAGTTATTTCCATAATATTACTTAAAATTTAATAATATAAAGTTATTATAAAGTTGATATTACAAAGATTGATATTAAAATGTGTGTAAATGTTACAATAAATACGTTGAGTGTATTACTGTTACCTAATTGTTTCACTGTTATGAGTGTTAGAAAATTATGTGTAAGAGTAGATGAGTTTTACAATTTGTGTGTATGAGTTTTTCGCTGTAAGTATGGATGAGTTTTGCTGGTATACGTTGCTAATCACTGATGAGATTACTAACCATACAAGAAGCACCAGAATCAAATATTATTGATTTGATTGTGATTGAGTTTTCAATGCGATGCCACGATTAGATATTATTGATCTAATCGTGACTGAGTATTCCCTGCTATCAGCGTGGCTATGAGTTCATTACAGCAGCGCACTTGTATATAAAATGGCCGCATGTATTTGAGTTGTTACCTTTTGGTACGTAGCGATGATATTAATCGTTGATCCTGTGATGGTGATTCCGCGACGATGATGCACAGTTGAGAAGAGCCGTTAGTTGAGCCTGATGATATGAGATGAAATAAGCCGATGAGATCATCCAGATTGAGAAAAGCCAGTTGAGTTCGTCCGATTTGAGAACTGCCGAAATATGCATACTGAGTAGCTCCACGTGGTCGACCGTTACATGAGTAGATTTTGAGTGAGAGAGATTTCCGTCTTCTTCCTCGTCGAAACTGGCACCGAGACGTGAATCAAATTAGTATCTCTCTCATTTACATGTATAAAAGTGAGGGAGACAGCATGATTTTTTCCATACCCGGTTATTCAGCGTAGCGTATCAGCTGTTCCGCAGGGAGCAGCTGATGAGTGCTACCGTCACGTGACCGCCTGCAACGTTATGCCTATAGTCGCGCAACCGTGGGAAATTTAAAACTTCCTAATTCCCGAACAAATATGTTGAGATACAATAATAACGAGACAATTTTGGAATAGTTTACATAATAGAATTGTTTAAATTTACTATTGCAATTGTTAAAAAATACTTTAAATACTTAAGAAAATTATTTTTCATAGAACCCTAAAATAGATCAACTGACAGAAGTTCTGACAACAAATATAAAGGAAGAAGTCAAAATATCATATTATATCACTCGAAAAAAGGATTGAGATAATTAATTTGAAAAGAGTGCACCTGAATTGGAGTCTACACTAGATGAGCTTACTTGAGTTTACTGCTTCGCCTGCTTGGAATCGCTTCATAAAGGAATACCCCCTAAGCCAGAGAAGAGTAACCAAATATATCAAGCAGATAGACATGGATCATTTGAAGAAATTAAACGCACTAGCAGAATTTTAAGCTAAGATTAGAAGTATAAAAACCTGTTCTGATCTAGATTTAATAATCAACACTGATCAAATGGGATGTGAGTACAGGCTAAATGTACTACGGACGCTTGAACACACTGGAGAAAAAGGAGTAGAATTGTACCTTGGTGATTTGAACAAGATCACTCACTCTTAGATGGTGCAATATTCTGTGACTGCCTCAGGAAAACTACTACCAAAAGTCCTTATTTGTCTCCAAGAGGATACAGGAACATTTGGACCAACAATAGCAAAAAAAGTATTCTAATGCTGTGGTGTTACTATTTAATAATCCCATAATTGAACCTTATTGTGAAAAGAAACATTTTACACTAGTCTTGCATTTATAGAGCGGGCACTAGAAAAGAAAAAACATCGCATGAGGTTTTCAAAAATGCCAACGGAGAATCTTTAGGTACACTTAAGATAATTATTTATATAATTAGTATAATACATTATACATGACTGTGCAAGCCACTCTATGAATACCTTCACAGACAAATTATTTTGTCAGAAAATTACAAAACTGTACAGTTTTGAGGCAAACAGATCGTCAAGGAGACACTAGAGAAGATGCAATTAAAATCTATGTACAATTTAGAATCAACTATCTGCACCAATATTTGAAAATATGATACAGTATTCATGATTTGTATCAAAACTGATCACTGTCAGAGATGTTTTTATGAATGAAAAGGAAGTCTCTTTCCCAGACAAAGGACTCAATAGTTGTTCCTGTGTCTCTGTCTAGTTTAGCAAGTGCTCTTGGTGTCGTTTATCTTCCTGCTATCGTTTTTTCATGACATGTATCATCCGCCAAAATGTAAATTATTCTATAGAAATGTTTAATATCTTATACAAGTTATTATATTTTCTATAAATATACAAATAATTTAAATTAGCTATTTTTTTATGTTTATTAAATGATCTTCCAAATTAGATGAAATGAGATTTCCATTAATTTTTTACGCCTTTGATTATATTTTATTTTATACTTTAAATATATCAATAGATAGCTTTTTTGATATACTACATGTATACAAAAATTCAATTGAAAATATTATGTCGTTTTCATGTAAATCCAGTTTGAATATTTCCGGAGTCCGATTTCTGAAAGATTTTGTTCCTTCTTCTTTTCCGCTTGATCATCATCTGTTTGTTCCGACCATGGCTCTCTGATGATGGTGGGCCATACAGCGATAATTGCGAGATAACAAAAATTGACAACTCGGTAAATATTGATGAAAATGAGTCCAGTTCTGCTACTTAAGGGTTTTCAAAAAAATCTAATCGCTCTTTAATTGATGCCATATTTTGGTTCAGGCGTTCAAAATCATAGGAAACTATGTTAAAATGTTAGAAATCGCATTGAAACGTCTTGAAACATATATAGTTCTCCAAATATTTAATTGGTTTTCATTTCATTATACTTCATTACACTTCATGCTTTTATTGAGAGGATGTTAAATTAATGATAGCACAGGTACACAACAAAAAAAAGTGTGTTACTGAGACTTGACATACCTAATCTTATGCATTTTGATGCGCTGAATCTGAATCCGAAGCCAGAATTGCGCCATCACCCCTCTTTTTTTTTAATCGTGAAAAACCACCCCTAAATCGAAAAATCCGGGATATTCCACTTTTAACGTTGGGAAAATTTGTATAAACTGCCTAAAAATGACTGCAGATCTAAAGCGTTACACATTTTGAGGCGCTGAATCCGAATCCAGAGGCAGATTAACGACATTCCCTCTCCTTTCTTTAATCACGGAAAACCACCCCTAACATAGATAAGTTCGAAAAATAAAGCTTTTGACCGTTTCAACCCTGAACACTTGAACTTATAACCCTTAAACCCTAAACCTTGAATCCGTTAACGCTGAAACCGTTAAATTCTGAACCCCTTAAACCTGAACCCTGAAGCCTTCAATCCCCAACCCTAAAATCGTTAATCATTAAACCCACAACCCTTTAACCCTCAACCGTTAATACCCTTAACCGTTGAACCCTGAAGACTTAAACCTTTTGATTTTACAATTTGCCACGCCAACTATATGGCAGAAACCACAGACATGCAATTTCTATTTTTGCAAAACTATTACAAGTGGCTTCAACTCGAAAAATAAATCAAAAATAAAATAGGCTAATGTCCCTTCAATGATCAAACCCATTATGAAAACAGATATTCATACATCCAATGAATTTGAAAGAGAGGAAACTATTTGTGATGCTGGTGAACTTATGAATGTAGAAGAAGATTTTATGGAAGAGGATATTGAAAAAGATGTCATAAAAAAATGAAGATGACAGTGAGAGCGAAGTAATGGGGATTAGTGAAATGGATGAAAGTGAATGTTCCACATTCTGTTAAGTCAGGGAATCCTAAACCATTTAACCAAAAAGATTTAAACGATTTTATTCGAAATACTGGCGTCCCGAAAGATGTTGCAGAATTCATGGCAGCGGAATTTAAAAGGCGGGAATTAGTAGAACCTGGATCTAAATCCACTGTTTATAGAAAGCGGGAACAAGAGTTTCCGAAACATTTCACTGTAGATGAGGATAAACCATTAGTTTATTGCATAGATATAAAGAGTCTCATTAATGAATTAAAACCTAATATTTATAAGTCCAGTGAATGGCAACTCTTCATAGACCCTTCAAAGCAAAGTCTAAAGGCAGTTTTGCTGCATAATGGAAATAAATACGCAAGCATTCCAATAGCTCATTCCACGAAACCATCATATTAAAGCAACAGTCAGGTTTTACAAAGTTTCCATGCTTTCTACGTTTATGGGACAGCAGAGATCGCATAAATCATTACAGGAAGAGAGAATGGCCAAAAAGAAATGCGCTTAATCCGGGTACTTACAACGTGCTTCAGGAACGTGCTTCAGTTTACTAAAAGCATTAGATAAAGAAGGGGCATGTTTCCAATACTTGTCAGATCATTTTCCAGGTCTCAGTAACGTTAAAATAAAAGCAAGAATTTTTTACGGCCCTCAAATTCGAGAAATGTTTCGAGATCCTAATTTCAATGAACGAAACAGAAAAGTTAGCATGGCTCAGTTTTCAAAGTATTGCTGAAAATTTTGTCGGTAATCAGAAAAGTCAGGAATATGAACAAATTGTTTCAGATTTATTCGATAACTACGAACGTTTAGGTTGTCTGATGAGTGTGAAATTACATTTTTTGCACTCGCATTTGCAATACTTTCCTGAAAACTTAGGTCACTACAGCGAAGAGCAAGGTGAGCGGTTTCACCAAGACCTAAAAGAAATGGAGAGGAGATATCAAGTCACTTGGGGTATTAATATGATGGCTGACGACTGCTAGATGTTGAAAAGAGAAACTAATCAAAGTGATAAAAAAAAGATCCAGAAATCATTTACACAGGTTAGTTGGGGATAAAAGAATCCGCTATAAGCGAATAAGAGAACATTGAATTAGTTTTTTAATGACGCAAGGTTTAATGGTTGAGGGTTTAAGAGCTGAGGGCTTCAGCTTTTACTTTTTATGGGTTTTAAGGGACAGTCAAAACATTAGGTTTGAAGGTTGATGTCTTAAGGGCTCAGAGTTTAGTGGTTCATCGTTTAACGGTTTAAGGGTTGAGGGTTTAAGAATTCAGGATCTAAGGGTTTAAGTGTTCAGGGTTCCACGGTTAAGGATTGAATGTTTAAGGATTTCAGGGTTCAGGATTTAAGGGTTTAAGCGTTGAGGGTTTCAAGGTTTAGGGTTATAAGTTCAAGTGTTCAGGGTCAAAAGCTGAATTTTTCGAACTATTCTATGTTAGGGGTGGTTTTCCGTGATTAAAAAAAGGAGAGGGAATGTCGTAAATCTTGTTTCGAATTCGGATTCAGTGCCTCAAAATATGTATAGCATTAGATCAGCAGTCAGTTTTAGGCAGTTTATACAAATTTTCCCAACGCTAAAAGTGGAATATTTCGGATTTTTCGATTTAAGGGTGGTTTTCCACGATTTAAAAAGAACTGAGGGGTGATGGCATAAATCTGCCTCTGGATTTGGATTCAGCGCCTCAAAATGTGTATAGCTTTAGATCTGCAGTCATTTTTAGACAGTTTATACAAATTTTCCCAACGTTAAAAGTGGAATATCCCAAATTTTTCGATTTAGGGGTGGTTTTTCACGATTAAAACAAAATGAGGGGTGATGGCGCAATTCTGTCTTCGGATTCGGATTCAGCGCGTCAAAATGCATAAGAATAGGTATGTCAAGTCTCAGTAACAGACCATTTTTTTTTGTGTGCCTGTGATAATCCTTTATTTATTTTGGTATACGAGATTACTCTTTTGCCACTTCTTATAATTACGAATACGAAAATAAAATGGCAATCTAAATCTTCAAAACTAAAAAGGAAATGTATTATTTCAAATGTAAATAATAAGCCAGCAATCAACATTGAGGCTCTAAACAGTTAAAAACTAGCAAATATGTGATAATGTATTGTGAAATAAATTATGAATTATAAACAACTATTATAACTTGATTATAGCATAAATAAGTTATGAAAATAAATACATATAACTTGAAAGTAAAATAAATTTTTACCGACCAATTGTAAAATTAAAGAATAAGGCAAAAAAAAAATCATATATTACCAGTTTTTTACGACTGTGCTGTTACCAAAGATTGTTGCGACAAAGATGTTCATAATACCATCGCATTGTACGGAAGAAATACCTGCATAATGTATGTAATACTTGCAACAAATATTTTTAGATGATAATCCACAAATCAAAGATGAAGAGTAGATTTAAGTAAGCCTTGAATCATAGATCAAGGATATGATGGTAACTATATGTATCATCGTTTCGTAACGGGTCTACAGCATTTTTGCAAGGAAAAGGCCTACTGGGCACTCATTGCGCCCACGACGAGGAATACGACTCATACGATAAATAATTAATCCCTGGGGGAAGCAAACTTCGCTAGCCCTCGAGCTCATTATCACAACGTGGACGTAAAATGTGATCATACACCCGAGGTATGAAAAGTTTAATACTGTAATTTAAATTAACTTATGCGTACTTGACTACAATAAACTGATCTCAGTACTTTCATGTGTTTAATTTGTATAGCTTGATAAACAAATTTGAATGTATTTCTGAGAACAGTCCTACAGTTGTTTTGGAGAGTTCTTTGTGTTCCTTGACTATTGAAAATTCATTTCACAAATATCGATTGATTAATTTGCAGTGATAGACTATACAGAAAAAACTTCTATACTTGCCTTATTTTATACTTTCATAGAAAACTTTATATTAACAATATTATTATTTGCGCAGCTATGAAAAAAATTATTACCATTTCTAGAGAGTGCTTATGAAAGATGAAATTAGAAGAAATAAAAGGACTAAACAAATTGTGTTGTTAGAACGTACTTAAAAAATTAGTTATATAAAAAACGTGATGATTGTTTTAAATTATACAGAGAAAACTTAAACTTGCCTTATTTTATACTTTCGTAGACAGTTTTATTAATAAATATTCTTGGTTTTACTGATTGTTTTAAAATAGTTGTTTTTGCATCAAGAGCGGAAAATGGAATTTTTCGCCTCCAGTGATGATTGGGGCGTACTAGGGCCGAGACTTACGCTCGAAATGCAAGAAATATTTTTCGATGCAGTAGGCATAAAACTGGTATTTTACGCCTACTGCAACAAAATAGCAGTATATGTTTGAGAACCTTAGAATGAGAATTAATAATAATCAGTCTTGAGAATCCATTTAATTTTGAAATATAACACCCTTGTGTAATTATCATCTAGCTGATCTTGCATTGATATCAATCTGCATTGCAGTTCGTGCTATTATTAAACGAGCTATCTGCAAAATTTTACTTAAAAAAATTATTTCAACATCAAATCGTTTACTGGAGTTGAAGTCAAAAGTGTGAGAATTAATAAGCAAAATAAAAGTTATATCTTTTTGTAAATAAATAATCTAAGTTCTTTTTTATTTAAAATATATTTCTCATTTGATATATTCAGTCAAGCAATACTTATCTAATAAGGTAAAGTACCCAATACCTGGACAGATTTGGAACACAATTACAAACAAATGCCGTTTTCAAAACCGGCAACCCAAAAAAATTTTTCAAACTTTTGAATCTAGATATTGATTTCTAATCCATTTAATTAATTTATATCCACAGAAAAATGATTTTCATGATTATTTGTATTAAAAAAGTATATTTGAAAAAATATGTGTTAGGCTGCTAAACTTCGACACCCTGTGTTGATCTGGGATCAATACTGGGACAACGTTTGAACCCTAAACTTGGACAATACGTACTACAAATGTTAGTTAAATTTCACAACATCTCAGATGGATTCAAGTTGATTTCAGCTATATTAAAGTTAATTCCAGTTGGATTCTGGTTAAAATTCGAGTGAAATCCAACTGAATATTTTTTTTCATAGCGATATTATTAAATATGTCCAGCTATCGGTTATTACTAACAGAGAGGGATATTAAGCTGGACAAGGGTTCGGCTATCCTACATTACCTCGAAATCTTTTATTTCATATTCTAATAAATTAGAGACTTGAATTAACACGAAATTCATTTGATTGCATACTCAATAGCATAAACTTCGCCAATAAATTGATAATGGCACCATATGTATAAGTAAAAGTACTGTTTTACTACTGTCCAAGTAGTAATGGTCCCAATTTTCAGTCTATCCAGATATCGGGAACTTTACCTTAGTTTTTTTCGCTTTTCATCCCAACAACAAAAAATGGTCTATATTTTGTTTACGAAAAGATTTTATCTCTCAACTATATTATAATGTAAAAAAAAATAATTCTCGGGCAAACGCGAGATAATTTCCTTCAGTAAAATTCACTGAAGGGTAATAATTACTTTTGCTCTCGTCCATGAGATCTGGTTCATGCGGCTCATCTAAGGAGTTTAGAGTATTATTCCTCTGTTGAGAAACAATACTCCATCTGACAGTTAAAGCCAGGAACCGATATTACGCCCTAATCGGTTGTGATTATTCACGAAAATATTTTATCTTTTCATCAGATTTTATCAGAGCGATAAATCATTCATTCATAAATATTTTCAATGAGATATGTATATTTTTTTTGTTTCATTATTTTATCCATATACAAATAATAAAAAGAGTGATTCTTTGTGATTTTTTTGATAATGTTTCAGGATTTAGAAGATGGATTAAATTTCTGCACGATGTACCAAAATCAAAATATCATCAAGCTTTCATTTCAATTATTTCTAATGGGGTGGCAGTATAACGGATTACGGATTTAGAAAATAATAGAAAAAATAAAGCGGAGACATCGGGGATCGAACTCGATCCACATGGGTGAAAAGCGAGTGCCCATACCGCTGAGCTACCACCGCACTGGCAGTACAATGCTACATACGACTCTAATTGTCGCAGTCAGTGCTGGTATGTTAGGAATCTGTGCGTCGACTAGCCCCGAATTAGTATCTCGTTACAGCAAATATTAAGGATTCATTAATAAATATATTTAATGTATATTCTTTACAGTGGATTTCAAATTGTGTAAGTTTAGCCAATAAACCACATTCCCCAGCCAAAAATTGTTTACGTTGTGATTAAAGCTAAATTTTTGGCAGAAATTGTCATATTTTAACAAATAAAAATGTTTCAAGGTTCGTTTACAGGCATAAAAGGAAGGTTTAGCCGCCAACTGGGTGATTTGAAATGACAAAATCATTTAATTAAAAAAAAATTCAACCTCTCATAACTAAAAATGATGAAGGTGTTAGGAACTAGTATTGTACGGCCTTCC
The DNA here is from genome assembly GCA_030522985.1 of Torymus sinensis. Taxonomy (NCBI): domain Eukaryota; kingdom Metazoa; phylum Arthropoda; class Insecta; order Hymenoptera; family Torymidae; genus Torymus; species Torymus sinensis. Next base: position 1,177 of record JAPYZP010003143.1, on the reverse strand, counting down.
ATTTTTATATACAATAAGTCATATTCTACAAGCTGCAGTTAATCCATCACCCGAATCTGAGATACACTCGTTGTCAGTTTGGAAATAGAACGATTAAACTCAAACTGTCGCTTCATGAAAAGCAAAAGGATCCATGCTTAATAATAGAGCAATTAAATTTATAAACGAGCGTCTGGTTACGGAAGGATGCAACGAACGTCCAACTAACTTGAGATAGAAAAAAGGTCGGGGGTTGGAGCCGCTTTAGTGTAAAATAAGACTTCGATTCACAATCTAATGTTACTGTCTTGATTTTTGCAAGATTTAAGAGCGTATTCATAAAATCTTATGTATTGCTTATAGCATATTTCAATTTAAATACGCAATAAAAATTCTTCTTGTCATTTTTTTGAAAAATTTATACCACTACGTGCCTATCACATTTTTGAAGTTAAAATAAATCTTACTTAAATAAGTATATAGTTAATGTACAAATTTTATTTAGTATAACAAAATTTAATGCATTGAAGAAGAGGCGAGCAGTATTTCCATTTATCTTTCTATAAATACTGAAGGTAATAATGGAATAAGTATACAAATTGGAATCCACAGTAGTACACGGTCGATGTTTGTGGTAATTTTCGTTGCAGAACCTCTTGCTGCTTCAGCAAACCCTGAAAACAATCGTTCATTTAAGTATTTGATTCACATAGCTGTAAACAACTAAATACATATTCTATATTTGTCCTAATTGTATTATGCGATAAATATAAAAGGTAATTTTCACTCGATGGTAATTTTTATCGAGTGCGTAAAGCTCGATTTCTCACCGGATTGACTAAAAAGACATGCGCAACATCAAGATTAGCACACGCCATCTCAAAAATACTCTTCGATAAATGAACGAGAAACTGATTTTATCCTTTTCTGTGGCCTTTTGACCCGCGTTTCTCTCGGGAGCAAAAATCCACACAAGGATAAACTCACTTATTTCGCACGAATATTGAACTAGTACAACATTATGACACTGGTGTGGAAGATGATTCTTTACTGCATAAGACGTTCCTCGCACAAGCGAAGCGAGGAAGAAAAGTCGAATGCCGTAAAAATCGTCATACACACAAGTTTCATACAGTATTCTATACCACGAAAGCTTGAAAATCATGTCAAAATTGCAATTTTTAAGTTACAGAGGTAT
>JAPYZP010003142.1:0-12027 GCA_030522985.1 Torymus sinensis | reverse complement strand
CATTTTTATCGCTGGAGAATCGATTCCGAGCGGAAAGTATCATTTTTTGGGAGTTTGGATTTTCGTTGGAGTCGCAACGTTGCAAACTTCAACCACATAGTTTTCGTTACTTAACCTGTAGTTTCTTTCTTTTTTTTGTATAAATGTATTCGAGTTTCTAAAAATGATTGTAGTTTTATTATTTATTTATTATGAGCGAAAAGCAGCATAAGTAGATGACTACAATAATTAGTGAAATTAATAATAAAAAAAGGCTTCGGGAAAATACGAAAATATTAGTAAATATGTAATTCCATAGAGGTTCCGACGGCTCGTTAATTAAGCGCGCAAATAACTGAATTTTCACGGAGTTCCGTTAATTAGCGAAATAATGAAAATCACATACAAAAACATTAAATTCGTATTTACTAAAAGTATATAATTTAAAATATAACGCATACGCGAATGGAAATCCACAACTTTCTGTAATTGTTGTTCTTTAAATCTAAAAATGACGTGAGCCGTTTATCATTCATTTTTTATGTATCTTTGGAAAACCGCATTATACTTTGCGTGCACTATACGTGAGTTATACACAAAACTTTTACCTCGCTTGTATATATTTAAAGGTTTTGTACATAAATATTTTTAATCAAGAACCAATAATTGAAAAATTATATATATATTAATTTAAATTTTCAGTAACCAAAATAACAAAAACTCGCCACAGCGTTCAATATTTTCATTTTAAAATATATATACAATAATATTTAAAAATGTAAATAGATCGAACAAGACACATACCGTACATTATAGAATAAAATATTCAACGGCAATATACTTAAATTCTCGAATTTAAACTATTTCGTTGGTAATACGAGGTCCTTGATCCCTCCTGAACACGACTGTCAGCTCTGACCATAAGCTCACCGCTAACCCACAATGAGTGTCGGGTCAATGCTACTGGTTGCATTGACAACGTAATTGCGCACAGCTCGCGGAATTCATGTTTTCAGAACCCTCGTGCATTAATTGATACCTCAAACGTTTTGTACTTAAAATTTTCTCTTTTCTTCACTTCAATCATTCCGCAAATATACACTATAATGTTTAAACAAAATAACCAGGAAAACGTACGTTTTCTTTTCCACATTAGTATAGCCATATCAATACATTAAAACGCCTCTTCAACCTCTAACCATATTACACAGCCCCCTCAGCATAATTAAGAATCTCCCTTATTACAGCTTCATCCAGTAGTCGAGCATTATCCTCGTGCTCGGCGCGCACTCGCTCGCATCCCCACCCTTAGATCCACACCGAGCGGCCGTCCCCCCGCGCGATGCTCTCTCGCTCTATGCACATCCCGTCGTTGAATTTGCACACCCCACCAAAAAGCTCACGCGCTCTCTCCTCGCCACCAGTCAACGTCCTCTCTCTCTCTCTCTCTTTCTCATCCCCAGAAGCGTTTAAAAGGCCGCTTATCAACTCGCTATCTCTCGCGCAGCCTCCGCTCGTATCACCTGGGCGCGTGCGCGCATCCCTCTACACCGTCCACCCCACCACCACCGGCAGCGGCGGCGGCTGCAGCAGCAGCTTTGAACCTCGTGGCCGCGTGTGCAGCCGCCAGCTCGTCGAGTCATTCGCTCGCGCGAGTTCGCGCCCGGCGGACGTGCCCCATCGCCTCCTCCGCCGCCGGACTTTGGCCTGACTCGCCAGAAAGAAAGAGAGAGAGAGAGAGAGAGAGAGTGCATATAAAGGGACAGCAGTAGCAGCGACCGCAGAGGCACGCGTCAGGCGCGTACACGGCGTTCACCCCGAGGAAGTTGCGGCAGTAAGAGGTAACACTTGGGTATTTCTGTTTTTTTCTTTTTTCTCCCCCTCTTTGTATATACACCTTGGGCCGCATCGGGCACACGCGAACGGCAGGGCCCCTGCCATTATGTGGGAGGTTGGTGGCCTGATGATAAGCGGGATGTCGCGCCGAGGCTTGTTATGCATTTTTGCGCGCGTACGGCGTGTGGAGAGACAGTGCAAGGGCCCAAGGGTCGATGATCCCACCGACCGCGGCCCATTATACTCGCGAGCTCTCCTTGTGGGTCTGCTTTGAAAGGGCGGTGGGGTTGCTGGAATACGCTTTTTTTTTTAATGTCTGCTGTTTTTTTGGGCTGGCGGTTGTCTGGAGAGCCGGTGCTGAGGCGTTGTGTGATCTATTTTTTTATATTTTTGTACAGATTAATTCTTTAGCTATTATTACGTGGATGAACCGTCTTGAATTTGCCGGTTTCTGTTGAACAAGTGTATTCTAAAAGAAAAAAAAACGTTATTTAACTGCATTTGCAAGAGCTTTAGAAATTATAATAATTATTCTATACCAGTTTGTTCCATTTTCAATACACATCCTCTCGCTTCAACTGTTTTCAGCCACTTGCCAGGCTTAAAACACTTGAAATATACGGCAGCAGTATTAAAAAAATGTAAAATTTCTCTATAAACAACGGCAAAATAATTACAATAATCTCCGATAAGCTTAAACCCTGTTTCCCTCGCAGCGAAAATAAAAACAACGCGGCGTTCTAAGCCGATCTTTACGACGATGCGCGCAGACGCTTTCGGCGCAACGCACAACCCATTCCCCCGCGCTGTCACTCGCAAGGAGCTGCTTTACTTTCTGCGCTCGTTTTTCTCCCGTCGACGTTACGATTTTTCATCCAGGCCTTTACGGCGAAGGATGCTTAGCTCGCTCGCGCTTTTTACGGCTTTCTAATATTTTCCGCGCAACGGATCGTTTCGCGGAATTTAACACTTGAAATGCTTCTAATTGCAGAGTTCGGCTCGCGTTCGCGCTATTCTCTTCGCACGGCTCTCTCTCTCTCTCTCTCTCTCTCTCTCTCTACGTGGCACTTGTATACACTTATATACTGACGGTCCGAGGTCGGATGCTGTGTTGTCCCGGTTGTGCAAATGTTTCTTTGTTTCTGCGCGCGCGCGCGCGGTTATGCGTTTTGTTCGGGGAACAAAGTATCGGCAAAGTTTTGCGCGCTGCTTTGTTATTTAAAGTTTTCCTTTTGTAAAACGAAAGCAAAATTTATTTATTACTAGTAAATCAATGAGAAACCAAGTTTTTGTTTACAAAGTGAAAAATTAGTTCGTTGATAATATTTAGCGGTTCGCGTGATTTAATGTTGAAAAATTTCTATTGATGAAATATCGTAACATTTAAATCAGTATTGTTGATCGCAGCTAAGAAAATAATACGACTGTATAAGTATCGCTCCTTATGTAATATTTACGCTTATGTTATTTTAACCAAAATATACAGAGGTTTTCATTTTTCTAACACGCTTTCACGTACCTCAAAACTCTTCTTTTAAACAAGTCATTGCATTCAAAGTACTTATTTAATTAATTTTTTTAAATAATATAAATTTTAATGCTGATGAATAATTATAATTTTCGAGCCTACATCTATCTAGATATTTTTTGCTACGACACACGAGTTTCACTTTGCTATATAACGTCCTTTCATTCATAGAATTTTAATCAAATACATTTATCATTCCTCATTATTACTCTATCATGTTCCAACAGCATTGCAAAGTTTCTTATTCCATTAGTTGTTCAATTTTTTTTTAAAATCCATGCATTAAAATACTTCACCTCCCATCGCTAACCACCCTTTTCATTCATGCAACCCACCGTTTACTTGGATACGCGCAACCAAGCCGCCGAGTCACGCCAAACAGCCGCCGACACTATTACAATACAGCCAATAGTCGCTCGAACCATCGAAAATCCATACCACCGAAAGCCAGCAACACCGCGCGCAGCTTTAAAGCTCTCAACGCGGGCTCTCGTCGACGCTCGGCTTTAAAGCTCGCGGCGCGCACGGAAACGCGCGTCCGCCATCCCCTCCAAGTCTCATCCTCCTCCGCCAACGCGCGCGGTCCTACTACTCTCGTGCGCGCCGTTATCGCGAGCGTGGCGTGTCCGCTTCCTCCTCCCCCTGCGTATTATGGGCGCGCGAGCAACACGTGAAGCGCGCCGCATGAGCGCTGGCTTTTTATTTTGCCCGAGAAGTTCGAATTCAACGTGGCTGTAGGTGTATATATATATACACGCGATTTCGCGGCCGAGTGGATGAGGTATAGAGCGTATTGTAATGCGATGGGGATTTTGTTTGGGACTGCGGGGAGCGAGAGGGTGAGGTTATTAAAATGCGCGGCTCTCTGTGCGAGTGTGCAGGTTTTTCGCGAGAGGAGAGCCAGTCTGGTTAACGATGGGATTATTTGGTGGGAGAGATGAGTTTTTAGATGGTATTTGTCCTAGACAATAATCTCATTTCAAGTTAACTTATATTTCTTTTGTATTGTTTTGTGATTTTTTGATATTATTAAGTATTTTGACAGGTTATTTTTAAAGAATAGGTGTAGCTGCATATGCGCGCATGCTGTGTTCATCGCGCGTATGAAAGTCAAAAAAATATTTACGGTTATAAAATTGGTAATGCTGCATGCATTGCAGGACATTGGTTTGGAACCAATAAATGTCTGGTACTTATGCATTAACGTGATTTACGCGCGGATAATATTTTCCAGCGTGCGGGTAATAAATGGCTGTTGCAAGCTTAATTTATTGATTTAATAAATAATCATTGAAAATCGCATTTAATATTCATCTACTTGGCAGGATTTATGTTTTGTAAAAATGTTTTCTTTTGTTCTAGAATTTTTTTTTTTTTGGGGAATACCCCCTATTTTCAAGAGACAATCGTTTTTACTGTTAATAAACAATAAATAAACATTTTCTTTCTTTCTAATATACTTAAATTCGTTAAATATTAACTTTAACATAACTTTGCTTTCATGCCCTATATGTTTTCCAGGTGCCAAGGAAGAACCTCGAAACCACAAGTCACAGCCATTGGTTATTCAATACATACGCAAAAGTACTCTTTATGCTTTTGATTGTTGCTCAGAAAGCCTTGATACTAATACTGGCTTTCGGGCAATAATCATAATCACATGAGAGTATAAATTCAACGTTTGACTTCATCTTCATCGATATTGTATGTATCCTCGAAACGGATTAATTTTCTTCAGTATTGTTACGAATAATTATTCTACATAACGTCGATTAATTCGTATAGATTTATGTCTGAGTACTGTTCGATAGCTCTACATTTAACAAAGCACCTTATAGGTATAGATCTGTTTAAAGTACTTGTACTAACCGATTTTGAAATTATAAAGCTTCGAAATGTAAAAGACTTATTAATAAGCAACTGTTCAAAATACATTGGTTTACGTAATTTAAAAAATTTAATCAAATTTAGCAAGTATAAGATTCAATCAATCCTCTTGTAGAGCATGAAATACTGAGAGAAGGGTCGGCTACAAACATAATATGCATTACCTCAAAAATGTTAAATTAATTATATTGCTCTATTTTATTATATAAATACATTATTAATCAAGGTAATACAGCTATCTTTGTAACGACTTACTACTTACAAATATTTATTGAAATATATCTTATACTGCTGATTATTACAAAGTTGCTAATCATTTATATAATTGTGAATAAGATATATTACAATTGTCATGACAAGTTTTGTTCCGTCACTCTTCTTATTCAGTTTAATTGTAATCTCGAAATGACCACTGTACTTAACACCTCTGCCCATTGATGTCCATAACTGTCACTTATGTACTGTACGACAATGGTGATATAAAACAGGTACATAATATAAATTTTGTCTTTGTTGTACATACTATACTACACGATTACGCAATATAACCGACACCTCTGTGAAATAGCAAAGTACTTTGTTGATGTTCAAAAATACCACATTGTAACAAAGTAAAACTTAAAATCTTAGTAAAATGAACACAGATGTCGATTATTTTTAATAGCTAAGAATGCGTTTACTGTACATTTTCTGTACTGTATCAAGCAGAAACTGCTTAAGCCTAAAAAATATTTGTTTTTTTTACACGAAAATAGAAATGAAGTTTCTTCTTCGCATTGCGAATACTTTTACTGCAGTTTTATAGATGAACATGTATCCAACATTGGCGATTGATTTTAAAAAATGTACGAAAAGCAATTTTAATTAAGTAATATTTTTTCCATTCAAGTCAACCGAATGTGGCATACATGTCATTTAATAATAATGCGAGTTTGTTCGTTTAGTATTATTTAAGAAAAATATTAACAGAGTTATAAGTCACTTGTAATAGATTGCTAGATTATACATTGATAAACAAGAATAAATCTTCACTCAAATTAATACACGGAAAATTACTTTGAAAACTTTACTTTTTTCATAAGAAAATTTACTATTTTCCACAGGAGCACTTGGACTCACTCGTCATCTGTGATGTTGACTTTTTAAATAGTAATTTTTATCATTTTTGTAGCAAATTTTACTTTTTGAAATAATAATTTTGATGGCACTCCCAGTAACACTCAAATTTACTATGAAAATCATAAAAATGACTATTTTAAAAGTAAAAGTCCCTCATTACGAGTGTGTCTCAGCGCTATTGTCGAAAATGGTAAATTTTCTTACAGAAAAAGTAAGTTTACAAAAAAAATTTTTATCACTGACAGTGATTTATTAAAGTTTTTCTTTTTTCTCAATTTGGCTCAATCTGGCTCTTTAATACTTTATAACTTAACTCTAAAACTTATTCTAAGCAACAAGGTAAGCAATTAAAACTATTTGACCAGAAAAACCTTAACAAAATAACGTTGGTTAATAATAGGATGAAGTGTATTTTAGATGCTAACATTGAATGAAAAATATTGGTATCATGAAATTAAGAAGGCTCAGTAAACTTCTACTATTCTAATGGTATACCGTAACGTCGAGAGTGTCTTCTAAAATAACTGTACGTTCATTGATAATGATTTCTATAAGATTCGCATAACGTATCAAGTCCGACGACAAGCAGTGTGTATGGGATGAATTATAAAAGATAAATTGTATTATGCGATGTTAAAATATGTCAATTTCACGTATATTTCGCATAAATTTTAGTCTGTCTTTATAAAGAGAGCATATTTAGTTTAAAAAATCATGGTTGCAATATAATAGCTTATATCTTTAAAAGGATTTTACGAGATTAAACTAAGAGTTTATTCATCCTACCAGAAAATATTCCCCAAAGCCTGATCCAAATCCATTTTTACAGGCTTGTGCACACTCCTCGTGAGTATATTAAATTTGAAATGTTCTACAAAAAAATATCCATTTATTTTCGTTAAAATAACACTGTACATCCATTTGACTTGTAATTCAGACGTTCTTTACAAGAGAAACATTCGTAGCGAATCAGAACACAATACAATAACGGTTTCCAAAGGCTTCTACGAACCAAGAAACAACAGGTCGACAAAATGATGATAAAAAAGTTAAACTTTTCTCGTAAAAAGTCTCACGGTGTCGTTAAAACCTTGGTAATTTGTCATCTAGGAGGAAACGACGCCAGTCAGTAAATCCAGAAACTAACTGCGCATCTGTGCAGATATAGAACCGCAGCCAATGGCGGATCAGTGGAGTTGAACGGGCGCGCGCGACTCTTTCTCCCCCTCGGGAAAGCGCGCAGCGCGCGCGGGAAGATGGAGGATGGGACGCCCAACGAGAGCAAACGAGCGCTGAAAGCGTAATTGCTGGATGATGCCGAGACAGTTTGCGCCGAGTTGGGATGACCGATTGTTTTCCAATGGGTTTTAGTATATAGTTTAGTTATAAGTGTGAAGATAGAAAGAATCGTGGATGGTTAGGGAAGCCATACAGTGTGTGAGTTTTATGAAAAGCATATAAATATTCATATATACACGCATCGAAAATGTTTTACGACTTTATATTAAATTAAAATTATTATTATTATCTGATCGATTGCATCAAATCTATAATTTGGCATGTCAAAATACTGTAGATATAAACATTACTATGTATGGTCCTTATAATTGTTTTGTTTTTCCTTTTTTCTTGCTTTTCCTGAAATAACAAGGACAACTAATTTGATTCTTTTCTTAAAATGATAAAACAGTTACAAATAAAAGTACTTACTGTAAACATTGTTAAAAAAATGTTTAACGAATATCTAAAATATTCAGAGAAGTATTTTTATAGAGTATCTTCATTGATGGAATGAATGCAGAGAGCAGTATTGATCGAAACGAGTTGAATTCTAAAATGGCAAGTGTATTTTTAAAATATATTTTGGTTCGTCAAGTCATACAGATCAATATTTGTAGTGGCTAGATCTCTTCGCGGATTATAGAATGTTATATTAGCTTTCGTATTAAGTTTTATTATTATCGAATGAATTTGTAATTATAATAAGTAAAGTACGCATAATGCATTTAGAAATTTCTATAGTAAATTTTAATATAGTAAAATATAAATTTTTTCTTAAAATACAGAATAATTTATTTTATGTTTCAGTATGCTTTTATATTCATGCCTACATTCTAACATTTGCAAGGAGAGGATATCATTTTTTGAAGCTAAGGATTTTGCTCAAACTGTAGGATACGTTTTTCTTTATACATACAGATATAAAGTAAGCCACTTCCATTCAGTGGCAAGCTCAATTTTCTGAATTCTATGAGGTCTCTTGTCTAAACTTAAGAGAAAGGCTATATCGTCGGTATAGAGGAAGAACATGACATTTCCCAAATACATTGATAAAGATGTCATTACCAAATTGCGTTGAAAAAGATACCATTTAAAAAAAAATAATTTCAAAATAAAATTTCTGAAATGGCATTTTCTTGTCTGTGAAAATTTCTTGTATCTTGATTTTTTTCGATAATTGGACATATTATAGGTACAGAAAATGTTTTTTTAAATAATTTTTGTGAAATAATTGTTCAAGATCATTTTTTAATAATTTATATTCACTATCTTTCTGATGGCTATACGAATTTTAAGCAACTATTTTTGGATAAATCGTGTATAATTTAAGGGGTTTTCAGGCATGCCGCATTTTAATATAACCCATTGTATCTTATAACTATCAAAAAAAGATAATTTAGCACTAATTTCTGTTTGCTAGTATCACATATCAAATTATGGGTTGAACACAAATTTATTTACCAATAATTTATTTAAACAAATTAGCAACTATTTGTTTAAATAACTTGTTCAAAGTTTAAATAAATAAAAGCATTTATAATAAATAAATGCCTGAAAACCCCTTAAAACTTTAACGCCCAATTAATTATTTGAAATTTTCAACAAAAAAAGATTTGTGAATTTCGGTTTCGTTTTCGATTAAAAAAAAATGGCTGGAAGATATTAAATTAATTTTTCTTATAATTCTAAAAAACTAGATACTATAATCTTTTACGTAAGCTATTCTGAGTTACAAAATATTGATTGAAACATTTTTTACATATTTTTTTTATATTATGTTACATGGGCGTAACACTGGAAGTCAGGGTTAAATAATTATTATACACGATTTATCCAAAAGTCGCTTAAAAATTCGTATTCAAAAACGATCACAAACAATTATTTTACATAAATTATTTAAATAAACATTTGCCTATAATATGCAAAAAAAAAAGTCTTTTCCAACACAATTTTGAAATGGCATCTTTTCGAATGCGTTTTGGAAATTGCATCTTCTCCAACGCAATTTTGAAATAACATGTTCTTCCTCTATACGGTCGATATATGCATTCGATCATGTATAATACAGACCTATAAATTATTGCAATTTGTCAATCCACTTTCGTTGTTTATATTCACATAATATTGAACCGAATTGAGATTTCTAGATTCTAAAAATGGCAAATAAAATTTTTTATTTTCTAACATAGTGTTAAAAATGTTCATAACTCGACTTTTCCCAAGGACTAGACCGGCGAGCTTTTTAGTAGTAGCTTTTTACAGTTTTTGATACACAAAACATAATTCAAAGTTTGAAAAGAATCAATAATCGTGAGATCATATAGTGTTTCCAAGGTACATATAGTGGGGTCAGTGTTATTAACAGATATATCTACATCGTATTTTTTATTATTTATATTAGTTTTTAAAATTGTTTATCTTTGCAGTTCCACATAAGTTTCATATTATTCGATGAAATGAAATCATACAATAAACAGTATAATAACAACAATATTTCTCTCATACGTCTGTCCCGTATTATAAAAAATCTTTAGAACTCAAGAAGGCACACATTGCATGTATAACATAACAATACACTCTTCGACTACACGTCCTCGTTACGTATAGTACGTACAGACATTAATTATATATTCCATTCTCTTATTTGGCGCAAGTCTGTTTATATAATACTCTTATTCAATTTAGCGGTACCGGGCACATCCACATCCACGAAGAAATCAATCCGAGCAACAAGGGACAAGCGCTTGAAACGTCTTGGAAACGGCCGGGAGTATAGGGCTAACGGTGAATGCGCGGCAGAAACGCAGGATGACGGAAGCTTTCTCTCTCTCTCCCTCTTTCTCCCGCGCGCCGTCTCCCTTCCTCTCACCCGGCCGCTGTTCCGTGAAGTTCCGCGACGTCGTTTATTGTTACCGGGCATCGATTAAAGCCACACCGACGTCGTCGTCGTCGTCGCTGTCGATGACGTACCGTTTCGCATGGATCGGTGCCGTAAAATTGTTTCGGCGTTTTTGCCCGTAGCGGACGAAAAAACGCGCGCGCCGTAAAGTCATTGCCGAGACGTCCGGTGTGTTATATATAGGTACCACGAGGTTTTGCCTGAGATCGGTTGTTGTTTTTTTTTTTCACGGAGCAAGCCTGCGTGTAGGTGATAGGTAAAGAGAGGCGCCGTCGTTTTCTACTTTTTTTGTATTGCGGTGGTCTTTGAAAAGTAAAAAATGAGAAGGTCGGAAGAAAGTTTTGGATATAGCGTGCGGCTAGCTGCTTGAAAGTAAGAAGACAGAGAGCGGAAGCAATATGTGGCAACTATATAATGTAAAATGAAAGAAAATAATACGCAAGTAAATGAATATAGAGTGAATTATGTATATAGAGCGCTTTTTGCGTGAAATAATGCGTACGCAAACATCATGTGAGCGAATTACTTAAGTGAAACAGTATTTTAGCGAATTTTTGTAAAACTGCAAATTTTCTTAAGTAAACATGGAATCAATAACATTTAATTAAAGTTAATTTTGTAATAATTTCAATTATTATATTTACAGGGTACCTGTCCGTATCAGATCTAAATAATAAGTTCATTTGTTAAAAATTACGATGTATAATAATGCGTTTAAATGGAAGTATGGCGTATTGAATAGTAACGTAACTCGTGGTGATTCGGCCACTTTTTTAGTTCTTTACTCCCACTTATCCGCAAGCATAAATAACCAATGTCGGAAGCTTCAAAATATTTATTTATTTGTTTGTTTGTTTAACCAGGAAAATGACATAATTGTAATCCTACAGCAGTACACACATTTACCTGTTCGTTGGGCCCGTACAACAAAGTAATATTATTTAATTGTACCATTAGACTTTAGAATATGTTAGATCTAATAGAACTTTTTAACTTTTTCTTATTATAATTTTTGGTAATGTTCAGAATTTTGAGATTAGGATTATTATTTAGAAGGTCATTGAATACCTTTATCGCCTTAGTCTAGTTATTTTTTTCACTAACGGTTTTTGAACACTTGAGTGGTATTATATATACTTGTTCCTGGTTTTGCTCACATACACATTGTAGGAAAACTTAGTTAGGCATATAATTAGCTAGAAAATTTGAAAAATATGACTTATAAATTATTTCAAAATTTTCCTAATCATTTTCACTTGTTTACAACAAAATTAATCCGACAAGTCGACTTCTCCTAAAGAAACTGTCGTATCTCAGGGTTTCAGTTTAAAAGATCGTATCTGAATTTCTTGTTCTCAAAAGTCGTATCTCATCATGCTGTTCTAAAGTGTCCTATCTCACCATACCATTCTAAACAATCGTATTTCAAAATTGTACTCTATTAGTAATTAAAATGTTATCTATGTCAGACATTATTTTTTAATAAATATTAAAAGGA
>JAPYZP010003141.1:0-12029 GCA_030522985.1 Torymus sinensis | reverse complement strand
TGCTGAAAATTTTATCGCAAGGGTTCGGGTCTAATTAAATGATCGTTCAGGGTACGTGACTTTTGTTTAACTTTCGGCGTTAGTTTTTTTAATATTGGGTGTTGTAGTTCGATGCAAACGATGAACATTTTAGCTTGTTATTTTTTATTTTATATGATTTATCGATAAAAGAATTTTTACTCACCATTGAGTCGTCATATAGCTTTGTTAAAATATGAAATTCATTTGCTATGAAAAATATAGATTCAAACACTTTTTACTGTATTTTCTTTGTCTTTTAAATTATTCCATCTAGTCCACTGGTTTTTTTTCCGACTGACCGCTTGAATTCTTTTTAAAAGTTCATTGAGCTTATTTTTTTTATGAAGAATATGAATTCATTGATTAAAATAATATTTCCATGTGCAACTGCTCTTTTAAGTATTTCATAAGCGGCTCTTTTAAATGGAATAGATACATCTGAAAAAGTAAAAGGTAAAATTGACTAAATAATGATAAATTAATTAATAGGAAATAATAGATAAATAATTTAGTTTTTGACAATAGAATGTTTTAGTTTCCTTTTCTTTCCTGTTAATTATGAGATAATCACATTTTTATCAATTAATAAGTATTATAGTATTTCGAAGGCAATAATCAAGTAATGACATCACAAAACACAAAATACAAATGAGAAAACTAAGATATTTTGAAATTATAGTTGTTTATACAATTAACGATTCTAAAAATATCCTCAACATCGCGTTCGCTCAAACTTCGAAAAGTTGTATTTACCCTTTTTTCGGGTATACAGTCAGCCAGCTACAAAAGATAAGCCGCAAAAATCCACTTTGTCATTTCAATTATTATTTATGATTGTCATTCACGTTTATCAGAATTAAAGTATTAAGACCTTTTTTTGCAGTTAATACTCTTTCCTTCTTTTAGGATAGGCTTATACCTCGTGAAAAAAAAAACATCCGATGTCTCATACCGAACACGCGACGAAAATTTCGTTATTAACAATAACGAAAAAAAAACGAACATTGTATAAATACGAAGGTTATCGTAAATTCACGCGTGCCTGGCTTGTAAACACACGTTTTTTTCGAGACTCTCGAAACATGTTATTCGGATGTTATCTCTTTTTTTTACGGCGCAATGCGCGTTGTCCCATGAGAGGGCAAAAAGTAAGATAGCGAAGCGAGCGCAGAGGTTAATTCGGTCAGTAGGGCTTTGGTTTTTCCCTCGCTCGATCGACTCGATATCTCTCGAGATGACGCTGCGGCGAGGGAGAAGGTAAACAATGTGAAAAATACGCTGTGGTAGGTTTTGCTTAGGGGTGGACGAATGTTACTCTATCTCGAACGTTTCAAGGACTACGGATTGCTACTTCGTTGCTTCTCACTTAATGAATACGTAATTTGGGGTATTTTATGGAAATTTCGCATTTTCTGCTAGTTCCGATTAATTGCTTAGTTCTGCGTAATTATTATAACTATTATTAAAATTTTTACTAATATTATAATCACCTACATTTGTCAATCGAATTTTATTAAGAGAATTTAAAAATAGTTACATTCGAAAATATATAAATTACATAAATTCTCTAGATGAATCAAACTTTCTATTGAGTCCTCTAAATGTTAGTCCTCCATGTGAACCATTTACTTTGGAGTGAAAACAATACCGAACGTATTTTAATTATTATAATTACTTTTTGAATACATCAAACATTGTAATTACATATCAAAGTTAAAATTGTACTGTACTTTAATACTACAAATAAGAAGTGAATATATTTTCGTTGCCCAAAGCTTTTGATTTTCGAAATTTGTTCACCTTAAGCAATAAGACCAGAAGACAAAACCATCGAACAGAAATTCTATTTATAACCTGTCTCTAATAACAACAAAAAAATATCTATTTCAAGTTGAACACAATAAGAAGTTGCAAGCTGGGAGAGGTTTGCGCGCTCATTTGTCGCGCGCCTCTGCCTGCTTGCGCACACGCGTGCGCCGTATTGAAAAAGTTTCTGCTTTCCCGCTAAGCCCCATCGAATCGAAAGTCTGCCGCCGGCGTAGAGCGACGACGAGGAATAGAAAAGCGAAGGATAAGAAGAAGACGAGGTAAGTAGGAGGCGGGGAGGGGGATGGCGAAATAGAAAAGTCATTAAGAAAGTTTCCGGCAGCCGTTAAGATTGCAACAAACGTCGATCGCGCATAATCGCCGGCTACATAATGCAAAGTTCGAGGGCGCGTATTTCATTGTGCTTTCCTCGGGCGAGTAAATTCCTCCTATTTTTGCCCCCTTTTTTCTTTCCCCGAAGAAGTGCATGTGATGCGATTTTTTTAACTTTTGGAGTTTGCCTCAACGCGCCGTTAAAGTTTCACGGAGTTGCAGAGGATGATGAGAATTATTTTCAGCACGTTGAAGAACGCCGGAGCTACACGCCATAACTATATATGTATGCGTATACGATCCGCGTGGGAACCGTAAATATAAAACTTGCACGGAGTACAGATTCCTTTTTTTTTTCCTTTTTCTTTCCGACGCCACTAACTTTTTGTTCAATTTGAATTTTGAAAGGTTTTGCGTTGGAAATCGACGATGCTGCACCTCCGTAGGCGAAATGATGTGTGCGCGCTTCCGCGTGAAATTTTGTATATTTATTTACCCGCTCACTATGCGCCTCGCTCAATATTTAACATTCGTTGTGGAATCGATCAAATGCGTGTATAGGGATGCGCGCTCAAACGTGCGGAGAGATGCAAATTTAAACGCAATTCCATTGGAATCACAATTACGCGCGCGTGGCAGTGTTTGCTCGTGGTTACGATAATGATTCGGGAGCTCGAAAAATCAGCGCGACTGTTGTGATTTGTTGAGCTTTTTCGTGTAGTTTTATTCGATTGCATTACGCGGAGAGAAAGAAATCAGTAAACATTACCAAATTGTCAAGTAACCCTGAGGCAGACCTGAAAATCCAAAATTGTTACTAAACTTATTAGCCATTTTTACAAAAAGTTTGGTAAAAATGTTGGGTCTGTCTCAGGGTTACACGACAGTTTCGTCATTTTTACTGATTTCTTTCTCTCCGTGCACTTATCCTGTTATTCATGTACGAACATTATTATCACTCGAGAGAAATTTCCGAGATGAGATGGTCGTGAATACGCGATAGTATATATACACATACGTTAGCGGGCGATTAGAATGAAAATTTCAGTGCCCGCACGTGACTGCCAGAGCGATTTTCACCGAATTGAAGTTAGTTTCCGCGGCCGTACGTGAGCCACATTTTAGAGCCGAGTCGCTCTTTAAAAACAACTTCACAGTTTTAAAGCTCTCCATTAACCGATGAAATAAATAGTAAAAAACCCAACGGCAAAAATTTATTGAACTTTCGAGCCGTTGCTCTTCGATTCGTCATCCATCCTGCGCACCTATACCCATTCTGCCACCGGAAAAGAAGAAGAAACGGACGCGACATAAATCACGGCTCTGGCAGATAGAGCCTCGCTAGACACACGCCAAAAATTTTCAACTTCCTCTCCCGGGAAAATCTTTTGCCGTCCACGTGGCGCGCACCGAAAAATTATCGCGCCCCAACGATTTATCAAAGTTATATGGGCTTCGCGTTATAGTGTCCGCGCGGTCATCTCTCAATTAGGTAGGGTGAGGGAAGTAGGAGCTGCGCGTTGAATTAATCGATAACGAGAACGTCGCTGCGACGCAGAGGGAGAGAGAGAGAGACAACTCGGTCCACGTGTAGCCGCAAGTGGACGTGAGCACGTGTGGGCAGACAGAATGCTTTTGTGCTCTCTCGACCTGTCTCTCGTTTGCTTGGATGGATGGGTTGGATGCTGGTGGAACTTATGGGATACGTGTTTGTAGATTCTGGTTTCTATTTAACGGAAATTGTGATCTATTGTTCTCAACAAGTTTTTTTTTTCTTTTATTTTTTACAGAGTGCGTAGAATTCCATTTTATGACCGTGAGATTAGCGCGTGGATAGTTAGTTTTTGAGTTTGTTCAGATTAAAATAAATAACCGAAACTGAGATATGCGTTCTTTCTATATACGCATTGTCGTGCGTAAAATCGGATTTTACGCAATCTATAATCTATGCAATTTTGCATTACCATTTTATGATCATTCAACACTTCGTGCGTAAAATTCATTTTGCGCAAAAAATATTAATTGTATATAGTTGGCGTATTGGCGTAATAAACAAATGTATTAATCTTTCAGTAGACGAGCATAATAAGCAATGAAACGTGAAAAGTAATCCAAAGATCAATCGGGAAACGTCAATATAAAAGTTCCGACGTCTCGTCAAGTGCCGTCCCCCCAAAGTCCACAATCACGAGAACCGTTTTATTTTTACATCTCGAAACGAAGCTGGCCGCGTGCCAAGACACGCTCCATTCATTACACGACTTGAGCCTGAGGTCATATTTCGCAAGTATTTCGCGCGCCCCCGCGGACTGTCATTTCTAAGGAGACGACGCTCTCGGTTTTGAACCATCTCTCTCTCTCTCTCTTACTTTGTCTGCGGGGTCGCACAATGCGCCGCAGCGAACGAAATGAAGAGTCCCTCTGCGCCGGAGCGCAATTTTCCGGTATTATAGTGACGATGAAATATTATCGAAATTCATTGCGGTATGGAGTTATGAACTAACTTGCAATCAGAGTATACCATTTTTTAAAAATAAAATATCAGTCAAACATCAAATTAGAGTTTTGTAAACATGATGTAAGGTCTGAAATAACAATAATTTAAATTTAAACAATGTTTTTTGTCTTCGTGCTTTTAATTTTGTTGATGATTTGATAAATTATCGTTTGAAAATATATCGTAACAACGGAGATACGTCAGCGAGCGGAAACGCGTTGTCAAGAGTGACATTCGATAAGCAGGAGTTGGAATTCAAAATGCAGCTATAATTTGACATGGAAAATAAAACGTTCACAATACTTTTCAATTTAATATTGGTTTGATAATAATATTACAATACTATTTACGATCTTCGATTTAAAAAAAAAATATTTTCTCAAATAGATGACGAAGTATTTAGTAATTCCTCTTTTAAACTAATTATTTAATAACAAGAATTAAAGCTTTACATAGAATTTGCACCCCATGGTTTGACGATATATTGCAATTAGACCAGAAATGTAGATCAATAGAATATCGACGTCAATAATTTTGTACACACTGCCGCAGTCAACCATTAAAATCGCAACTGAAATTCTAAACTTTATTCGAGCGTTAACTTTAATGTTACACCCGCATCAATAGCGCGAGCTACATTAAATATAATCTCCAACATAATTCAGAAATGCGCCGAAGTCCGTTGCACACCCCTGTACCCCTCTATTATCCGAAAAGCCGCCATAGAGGAATTCGCTCGATTTTCACACCGGCTCTTTGTTCGCAGTCACTTCGCTCCAATTAAACCCATCGTAGCTGAAAATTTTAATCATCTGAATCCTTCTGCGTTCTCGTTTTTCGCCTCGTATCGCGCTAATCCTTAATGAAATATTCATATATCCGTTATCTCGAAGTGCTCGCGAGTAGCCACGTGCGCGTCGCGGGTGTGTGACGTGCGCGCCAGCCGCGCCGGATGAAGAGAATAGAGAGGGAGAGGGAAAATAGCCGCGATTACGGCCGCGCGAAGATAGCAATTACGCAGTGGAAAGGAGGGAGTGGAAATAGCAGTTCCGAGCTTATTGTTGGGATATCTTTGTGTGGTAAGAATCCCTTAATATACGTTTGGGATCTTTGTTTTATCCTATTATACGATCATAATGACTGCAAATGGAGGGAAACATTCAAAAGAAGAATGCTGACTTTCATGAGGTCAATACTTTTGAAAAGTTCTTTTACGATACAGTATTTGCAATAAAAATTCATGCCCCGACTTGCGTACATTTTACGCTATTTGCAGTAATCGAGTGAGTGCACTAGGGCGTAAAATAATATTTTGTTTTGTTTTGCACGTGTAAACTATAATTTTATATAATTACGACGTGTCACGTTTCACACGTAAAATTGTTATTTACTTACGTATATTTTATCAAAAATCAATGCTAGTAATTCGAGCGTAAAATTTTACTCGCTCGTGTGATATCGCACCTAAATTGAATTTCACGCACCTATAGTTAAAACTGTTACATATTTTGCAAAATTCAGGAAATACCCATTACACCAGGAGAATTTAATCTAAAATCTGCATAAACTTTCCGCACCACAGAATTCCATTATTAAAAGAAAGAAAAACGCCAAACCTTTTTAACGACCTCAACGTTACATCGCGCGATCCTGAAATTCCCCGACCCTAGAACTTCTCTCAACTCTATTTAATCGCTATACTATAACTTTGCCACTATCGCGCGCCACCCCATGTCCGCCCCACGCAGGTGGAACACGCGTACACGCACGCGCGCTCTTCTGAATGAATCGATCGCAATGTGCCAATCGCGGGGACGGACCGCCGTTGTCGTCGCCATCCCCCATTCATCTCCATTCCTCCCCCCCTATACCCGTCGACGACGACGACGCGCACGTGCGTGTATATATGTGTGGGTACGGCTAGAGGAAATTCCATCGACGCACACGGCCGATTAATTAAGGTCCTCTCCACTCTCTCGCGAAACACGATCGCTGCGTGTCTGCTTTTTGCGTCACTCGACGCGTCAGCGTATAACGCACACGTGTATATATATACCAGGCATGCGTTCGGTTTTCGGAAGAAGCGGTGTATGTCCGAATGCCCGTGACGTGCGTCTCGCCGCGTGAGATGCTGATGAGTGATGATATATATATATACTTGAAATTGTGAATGAGGTGTGTATGTATATATCATATTTGATGGGACGAAATGTAAATGCAGCTCGAGCGAGGAAGAGAGCAGCGCGCTATGCTGCATTTTAATGAGAATGAAATTTTACGAAACAGCAAAATTACATGCTGAAACATTCATAAAGTTTTTTCGCCTCTCTCTCTCTCTCTATTCCAGAAACCCTCTCGGCAGACGAGATATTTGCATATTTGAATTTTCGCGATGTAGGTACTTTGAAAAATGTGCCCCTCGATAATCCGAGTTTGCTTTTCTCTCGGAAAATGCAAATATTATATCGCTACTTTTTCTTTTTCACCCATTTTTTGTTGTTATATCGATAAAAAAGAAGAGAGAGAGAGAGAGAGAGGGACTGTGTGTATCTGCGAATCTTCGTTCGGATTAACCAATGACTTCATTGAATCGACGCCCACACGGGCGATCAAAGGAAAACGCTGGCAATCACGTTACCACCATTCGTTATATGTGAACGGACAACGCGTATCGAATCGATGATGAATAACGTCGGGCTCGTTTTTAGACGGCGCGGCGTTTTTATATATGTCAGCGAGTCGCGATGACTTTGTTAGTGCGTCGATGAAGTTTCTTTCGGTTTTATAGGTCACATTTGGAATGATTATGGTCCTTTCTAATAATATATAACGAGGTGTTGCCCAGTTTTATCATCAAACCTCAATTCAGCTCACTATTTACAAAAACCTATTTAAAAACACGGCTGAAACCCCCCTTTATCTATTTCCACCCAATCCTGGGTAAACCGAGTATAGCCACTCGCTGAAAATTGCACGACCCATTCGCTCGAGTCACACTAAAACAGCTTCAATAGCAGCGGATATCAGATTAAAAGTGCATTAGCGCGATTCTCGCAAAAGAAGAGAGAAAAAAAAGCTTGCCAGCACCCCGGCTGCTCTAAATTCCTCCCGGCTCCGTAACCGCCGGCCGTCATTCATGCATTCCGCGCGAGATATATATCCGTACCCCGTCCACGTCTCGCCGCGTGTACACCCGTCTCTCCTTTTCATCCACTTTCGCTCCGTTTCTCCCGCGCGCGCTTTCGAATGCAGAGATCCCCCTCCCGGGATTTCATATCACCGTCGTCCTCGTAATCTCGCCGCCGAGAGCATCTTCGTGCACGCCTATATCTATATATGTAGTCCGCGTGCTGCGGCGTACGTGGCGCGCCGAGAGGTTTGACTCGAGGATGTGAGTATAAGTGCATTGTGAGAAAAGGGCCAAGTGTGTATAACGTCGGGTGAAAGGATTGGCTTGGGTTTATGTTGTGACAAAGTTTAGTTCGTAGAGCACTGGGCAAGCGGTTGTGGAACGTGATTTTTGTTATCTTTATGATGAGTTATGTTTGTTATCATTATACGAACTTGCGTAATAATAATTCTTGTTATGCTTGGTAGAAAACTCCGGCGTTCTATAAAAAAAATACGAATTTTCTTTTTTTTAATGATTATTAAAAAAGGGAAAATAATTGGCGCGATTTCGAATTTTCAATATCAACGAAAGTTATTTTTATATTTTTATGTCGTAATAGCAGAAACCGGGTTTTCTGAATCTCTCAGTACAATATCTAAATTTTAACTCTTAACGACACGAAAAACGTTTTCACGAATACAATAAAGGACGGGCTTGTGTAATTTTGCTTTGAATTTTACATAAAATGACTTTTTAAATGTACTTTTAACAAATTACGATCTTTTATCTACCCGCGTATGATGAAATAATAAAGCAGCCTGAAAATACGTCACCTTATACAATTTCCCGCACGCATCATATAAACCTGAACCACAACGAATACGAAAATATCGAGAACCATAAACTTTCCTTCCCCCTTTATTCATCTGTTGACACTAAGAAAAACTAAACCTATTATACATCCCCCTACATCGTAAATTCAGCATTTGCCGACCAAAACCGACCGTCGAAAAATAAACCATCGCGCACACTCCTTTGGGAACCTCGTCGCGTCCTTTACCCGCGGGCAAATGGGCGGCAGCTATCGCCATCATAATCCCTCATCGCGGCTCTCCCGGTGAGACACGCGCGTTCGCGACAATTCGCCATGGTAGATCCGACGAGTGTGCGGCCTGCTCGCGTGATGTGAATATCTCGCCGAGGGCTTTGATTTTTGCAATGTTCTTTGAATAGAGAGGTTTATGGCAGATAGTAAATTGTGGAGAATGAGGAGGGTGATGCTTGATAATGATTGTTCAATGTTTGTTTGGAAAATATAACTCTGAATGACTTTTAATTTCATTCTTCTATTATCCTTACTAGGAGACGCTACGAACTCCGTGTCACGGTTTCAACTCGAATTTTGGAATATGTTTTTAGATAGCAAAATATAAACAAAGCCAAATTTTTCGAGTCTAATGTCTCGAGAAAGCTAGCTATCGACGTTTTTAGTTATTTTGAGCTTCAATAATTCAGCTTAGAATTGTCTTCAATAAAATTTTAAAAGGTAAAATTAAACTAGATGAAATACGCATTAATTTGCCGTGTCTAGAATTAAAAAATATTAAATCATTCAAAAGTTAGGTGAATTTGAAGTTTACACAAATTCGGAATAAAATCTTTTTGTTATTTTATACGTACACTTTTTAGTTCCCCTTTAAGGTCATATAATTTTTAAACGAATCTATTTTTCAATGGTAGACGGCCAATTACAGCTCTTTATCTCTATTTTCATTGTCATTATTTTTAAAATTTTATTCAAGACAATTCTCAGCTGAATTATTCAAGCTCAAAGTATAGTAGATTCTTTGATGATTTTCTGCAAATTACATTAAAAATGTCGACAAGTTAGGTTTCTCAAGCCGTTAGTTTCCAAAAGTATGGCTATGTTCATATTTTGGCATCTAAAAACATATACCAAAGTTTGAGCTCAATCCGTGATCCGGAGTACGCAGCCTCTCCTGTATAGTCAGTTTGATTAATGGAGGTAGGATTTTGGTAAACATATAAACGTAAATTTAAATTTACCTTATATTATTTTATCGAAATTTTCGACATGTAAATTATCATAGAAAGATCGGGACAAGAATTTCGAAATATATTGACACATGATATTATATGAAAATGCAATAAAAAAAAGTTGGAGCTTCTAACGCAAGTTATCAGAGATTTTGTATACTGCATATATTTTTAACCATTCGCCGAAGCTACTTTTATCACAACGTGTATGCTAATTTCCTATTTGAATATTCTGACAGGCTCAAAATTTAGTAGTCCGGTCAAATACTCGCGCTATATAGGAAATGGGAATTTTTCGTTCCCATTGTGAAAATTGCGGAGTTTTCCTCGGATATCAAAATATTGTGTTTCAAAATGCTTCATTTTACGTCATTTTAAATATAGAAGTCGCACGGCCACGTCATTCCTCAAAATAAATATCTTATTATGCTACATCAAAACATTCTCCTTATACAACGAAAATGTTTTACAAAATCACCACGTACCCTCAGTAGAAACAGCCGAACACGGCAAGCCGCGCAATTTCAGCAACCCCATACTACTAACTTCCCCACCGAATTTGTCACAGCAAATTTCATTTTACGCACGAAAATTCATTTAAACCAAATCACCCTATTACACAAAGAAAAAAAAAAGAAAAAAAATTTGTCCACCCGGAACGCCGTATCCGCCAATAATCATCAACATTTAAATTTATCTTCATAACATTCTCCCGCCCTCCATAAAACGATTCATTTCTCAAATTAAACCTATATCAGGCGCGTGTCTCCCTCCTTTTCGCATTTTCAGCGTACGTATACGTTCCTCATTATTAATCGTCGTCCCTCTCTCCCTCCGATGATGTCCGTCCAAGAATTTACCCTCCTAACCGAATACCATTCACGCGCCCTCCCCCCCCCCCTCTCATACATATTCCCATCACACGCACACATTCGACTTCTTCTTCTTCTTCTTCACGTGTTCAGCATTTTTCCGCTTCCCTCGTATATAGGCTTTTCCACTTTATCGTCTCCCCCCCCTCCCTCGGTCGGTACTAGTAGTACAGCTTTCCACCTGCGCCCGCACTCGTATATCCCTCCCTCTCTAGCATTGACTCGACTCGCCGTCTTTTATATATATATATATATATATATACACGCATGAAAGGACGATAAGAGGGAGGGAGAGAGCGGGGATGGGGCGATAGCGCAAGCGCGCACGCCTGCGCAGATCGCGAGCGCGCGCTTGCGAGGAGCGACGACTCTCGAGCTCCGCGCTCCGTCGGCAGTCGGTTACCGTACTTCGACCAGGTAGGCCGAGAAAGACCAGCAGACGTACCCCCCGCACGGGGGCGAAAAAACTCGGTCACTAGCCAGAGCGAGAACTGTGTGCGCGCGCACGCGTGCGGTACTTTATACTCGTATCTCTCTCCGCGCGCGCGCGCGTAGATCCTCGTCGTGCACAAAAAACACACACACACCTGCCGTCATCAAAGAGAGAGCCAGACGCAGAGTCCGTCGTCGTCGTATAATCTCACGCTCTCTCAGCCGCGATTGATCGGTGTCGTCGCCGAGCCGTGAGAGAAGAGCCGAGTGATGAGGACGAGACGAGGCGCCGAGGCGAGGAGCAGCAGGACGACGACGAGGACGACGTAGGAGGAGGCCGCGGTAGCGGAGGAGGAGGTCAGTGGCTCTGGCCAGAACATACTAACCCCCCATGTGTCTCTCTCTCTCTTTTATACATACATATACGAGTGTATGCGGCAAGGCCGCGGTTAACCTAAAATCCACGCGAGCGCGCGCGCGCGCACCCTATTTAAAGTGGAGCGTTCCACGCGCGCGCTACACACGTATACGAACAGGTGTGACGATGTGTATTATCCGGTCCGCCTCTCACCCACGCGCGCGCCCGCGACGGTTATAATGCTGCAATATTGATTGCCGTCAACGGGAGAGAGAGAGAGCGACGGTGCGTTACCCTTTTACCTCCTCTCCCAACTATATGAATGCACACACCTTGCGAGGATCTCCGGAGGTGGGAGGGAGGGAGAGTTGTGAATGGAGGAATTTTATATATAGGGGGGCGAGCTTTAGTTTATAGTGTACACGAGAGCGTATTCTTATAACCTATCCTCCCCGGCAGCGCGCGCGCGCGCGATCTCCAGATCAATACCGCCCCCTGCTCCCCCTCTTTTGGAACCCCCGAATAAAAAAAAAAAAGGGA
>JAPYZP010003140.1:0-18996 GCA_030522985.1 Torymus sinensis | reverse complement strand
GAATGGATTTATGTATATCATTTATTTAAGGTACAACTCCAAAGTCCAGTTATTGCCACACATGTCTGCTTCCCAAACTCTTTAAAAATAGTTCATCATACCTAGAAGATTGCACTATCGCCTACAGCTATATATAAAATCAACTACAAATCTAAAGCTAAACGATATTTCAAACAGTTAAGGAAGCAGACAACCACCGTTCAATCTCTCTCGCCGTATACCTGCGGCACCTGCTGCACGCCAAAGTTAGCCCTAGGCAGCACGACCCTGTCCTCATTGGTCGCCGCGACGGCCTTCAGAATCTCCATCTCCTTCACTTCGACGACCTGACAGTGAGTCGAGCCACTCGGCTCGTTGTCTGCCGGCATCTCCTCCGGCGGCGTCGTCTTCAGCGTGTTCGTCGACACCTGTGAGAACAACGTGCTGTTCTTCGACAGGAAAAACTCCTCCCTGTCCACGTCAGATACGGATAACGAGGATCGCTCGTCTTCAATCTCGTCTTCAGGACGATGGGTCTGTTGCACGACGTCGGGGATCGAACTCATGTTGAGGCGACGACGAACTGTGCGACTCACGTCGATAATGCGCGTCTTCTCGGACTTGGTGGATGATTTGTGAGTGCGCGAGTTCAGCTCGGATGGCCGTGATTCTGGAGTGATCGAAGCCGGAGTCGTGTTGTTGCTTCCTGGGATGGTGAAATGGCGTGGGGTGAAGATGGGTTGAGGTGGTATGGACAAGCGTTAAACTTCCGGTATGAAAATCCATTTTTTACAAATTGAGTTTTGATCGATATGAGTACCGGTAAAACATATAATAATATTTCGTTTAATCTTTAACTTTTAGTGGCGAATCTGGTTTATACTCAAATGACACCCGCTTTTAGATATAAATATCATTCAAATATTTATGATCTAATATTATACTTACAAATTTAAAACTAAAACAATTTTACCATTTTTTTTAAAACTTCAGCTAGCAAGTTTCATTCACTTTACTAGTAATTTTTTAAAATTATTACAACAAACCTCAAAAGTAACACTATATAGAATCACAAATTCAAAAACTCTTTGATCTCCAACTCTATAACAATATCTCTGAGAATGGATTTGCATAGAATGATCATTGAAATGATTTTGCGAACCAGGATGTGTGCCGGATCCTGCTGGCGTCCCATTGCCGGTGGCGGTGGCAGCGGCGGCATTGTTGTCGTCAAAGGCCGGATTCGAGTAGCCTCGCGCGTCCTCCCTATCATCGTCGCCGCTAGCTACGGCGGCCCTGCGGGCGGCCTCAGCGTCATTGTCTCTCCCCCTGGCTAACTCGCTCGCCGTCTTAGAGCTAATTAACAAGTTATCTGTGATCCTGTGGATCCATCCCTGCGAAAAGACGACACACAGCGGTTCACTGCCGGTGATATTGGAGACTCTCTCACACACACACAGGCATACGCATACACACTTCGTGTAGTTGCACGTAGATACGTGTGCTCAGCTTTCGTGGGTATATTCAACGGCGAAATGCTTCGAGAGTGAATGACGGTACGTTAATAGAATTTGCAGAAGCTGGTGCGATTTAGTTAAAATGGCGTGTTTTGAAGTATTGCAAAAGTAGGATTAAAATTTATTTGCAGTAGATTCTCGATATATTTTTTCATTGAGAAAAAATGATAAAAAGTTTAATAAGCTAATAGACATGAAAAATTTATTCGAATTATTTGACAAAAAGAAATTTTATAATACAAGAATACATTTTCAATTTTATGAGTGTAATCCACTTGGAAGAATTTAAAAAAAGTTTAGCCTGTAAATAAAATTTCACGTCCGCGAAGAATGTTTTCACTCCAGAAAATTTCCGGTTGAATTTACAGGCGACAAGCAGCTTCACAGGGTTAAAGGCGGGAAACAGGCATGCGCTAGAGAAAAGGATCGAGAAGCTCTGGAGATGAAATTTCCTTTACCGAGTGTGAAATATGGTTACTAGGCGTTTTATTCTAAATAAATTACTTTTTATAAGCTGATCGAAACAAATTAAAATTTTCTTCAATCTCTTTATTTTAAATTTTCTATATATTCATTATTACAGTATCAAATAACTTAAGACTATAATTTTAGTAAATAAATCAAAACATGCCAAGTTAATGATTCACGCAAGGGGAAATCTCTCCGCCAGACCAAACTATAGGAGTAAAAGCATTTAGAAAGAGTATAGGAACAAAAGAGAAAGAGAATGGTGACGAAAAACGCATGTAAAACTTTTTTCCCCTCGCTAGAGGAGAAAAATACAATCCGCAAGCATTTTCGATTTGAAACACCGCTCTGGCACTTTCACGACTACATATATCCATCACCAATGCATTCACCGGCCATTTGCCTTTTCCGCTGCGCGCGAGTGTCCCTTTTCGAGGGGGTATACAGCATACAACAATTACGACACCAAAAAGGGGAGAGACAATGTTACACATCCATGTATGTATATGTATATATATGCGTCTCGTGTACATGACATTCTGTGCGGGCGCTATACTGCCGGTGCCGAAGATATCGCACGCTTCACGCCAACGATCCTGCGCCTGGTAATAAACGTTCTCTCACGTGTGTAGAAATAAAAAGTTACAAGCGACACCTGGCTCTTGGATAAGGCATGTGTGTTTTTTTATCATTCTTGTGCTTCTAACGGTTATTACAATACATATACAATTGGCACTATAGCTTTAACGCGCTTTTTCTCTGTACATAGACGTGTTTTACACATATAGGAATGCACGCAACTCTCGCTCACACATATACATGTTGGCCCCGCTACCTCAAGTAACAAAAAGAAATCTAAAATGTGACACATAGGAGAGCGTTCGGGACTACGGTGTAGGTGAATATTTTGAAAGCTTTGCTTTTTATTCGCCCATATCTACAACAATATTGACGCAAGGTTTTACAAACTAATTGCACGTAAAAGGAATAATACAAATTATTATTTCACATTAGCAAGTGCTACAATAATCAAACATTTTTTTTTAATTATAAAAGTATCACTGTTCTTGAGACTTTACCTTGATTAAAATATTTTTTTGTACAAAAGGTTATTTAAATTAGTATTCAATATTAAGATAATTGCGCGGTGTTATATACTGGGTTATATTTACTGAATCTATGCATGAGATTAATGAACCTATCGCACGTTATAAATTACTGTAGTATAGTTATTATGATTTTCGAATCTATTATTAATTTTTACCTATTTTTCAAAATATTCACTTTGAGACATAGATACAAAAAGTTAAAATAGGATTTCAAATAATCTTATCAAATCGATGCTTGGTTTGGCTTGTAAGTGGTTATAAAACTTCAATATGAAAAAGCAATATGTGGTAAATGTTATAAAGCAAAAGCATGAGATAAAAGCAAAAAATGTATGCCACACAACTTATGCATTGTTCTATAAGCGTGCAGTTTAACATTGAAAATATTGATTTCATAATTATTTACATAAGTTGTGTAATTAAAGTTAGATATATACAATTTAAAACTTACTTGTATTCTATTGGAAATTTCTTCCCATCTTCTGCAAACATCAGCTACCTTTGAATAATGAGAGAAACGTTGCAATTGTAAAATTTTTGGTTTCGTCTCCATCATTTCCGTTTGTATTGCCTAAAAACGATAATATTTTTTCGTAATTTGTTATAATTAATAAAGAATTAAAAATAATTTGTTTATTTTAGGCTGAAATTACTTGAGCGGATGCATACCTTGCATTGTTCGAAGTGTTTATCGTTAAGCTGCTCTACTGGAACGCCGTCCAAACTATTCAATTGATCCTCTATTTGGGATAACCATGCATTAATTTCATCCACATTAGGTTCGTCCTAAAATAACAATACATTATTAATTTCGAAAAATTCGGCGAAACCAATCTATAACAAGTAAATCGTGTTTACACACCTCAGATCCGTAGAGTCGTAATCGTCTTTCGGTATTAGCAAGTCTATCAATGATATCGCAGAGCTTTTCCTTAAGCTGTTCGAGATAAGTTGGATCGCAAAGTTTCGAAAACTCATCCTGAGTCCTGAAAAGCTTATCCTTGACGGAGTTTAATCGGGGGATTACTTCTGTTAATGTCTCCTGCACAATGAAAAAGATCGATTGTTGAAAGATTACCATTATTCAAACTAACGATATTAAATTTTTCTACAATACACTATGAAAATTTTCTTAAAGAATTACTCCAACGCAAATTAAAATCATTAATTACGAGTAGCAATTTTTTCTATAATTTTTAATACAATGATTTAAACAACGTTTCAACATACTGTGACATAAATTTTATTCACGGTCTGGCCTGATCTACGCGTCTGCGTATCCAATTCTTTGTTAATACTTTCAATGGACATATTAATATAAGACATCTGTTTGCTCATATCCCGAGATAATTCCAGCGCAGATTCGAGAATTGCCTTTGACTCAGATATTTGCATACCAAGCTGAAAAATAATAATCATTAAATTATACTTAAGCGAAACGAACAGCAAATTTTTCTATTTATCTAAATATAACTCAAGATGCATACCTTGTTATACAACTCCTTAAGGGTATCGATACGCTTGGAGAACTTTTCCGGCTCCGCCACGTTTCCTTCTTCGACTAGCTTACGACCAGCAACAATAATACTTTCTATTTCGCTCTTTATCTCGCTTAAAGTCTGATAGAACCTCTGCAAAAAACAAACATAATAATAAATCATCCCTCTTTCAACGCTAAAAACAAAAGTAAATCCAATAACAATTACCAAACAATGTTTTAATTGTCTTTCAATGGTCTCGGGATCCTCCGTAGCGAGCTCGAGTAGACACGTGGCTTCCTCGATGCCGCGAAGTTCTCGCAGGGCACGCGACAGTCGCGGTTCGATATTGGCCGGGCTGCGGAAGCGCTGGAACTTGCTTTGCACCTCGGCGAACTTCTGCCTGATCAGGATCATCTGTTCCTGCAGCCGTTGGGCAGCCTCTTGCTTGCCTGCGGCTTTGTATGTCTCCACCTGGGCGGCCATCTCGTCCAGGGTCGATTGCTGACTGTCCATCTCTTCCATTAGTTTCTGAAGATGTAGAATTATGTTCGTTAGAATTTTATTAAATTCGGTGAACATTTTATACATTAGAAAAGAAAAAGCAATGTTTAAGTTGCTAACTTATTCTATAATAAGCTTATATATTCAAGATAAGTGTCTTGAAATTTTTTTTATTATGGGATTTATTATTTGCACACTAAGACAACCATTTTTTATTTGAAAAAATTTAGTAAATTTTAGATTAAATTTTGCAATTAAGTGTCTTTTCACAAACTCTAAAATATATTCAAAATAGACCTGTCTTAGAGCTTATTATCAGCATTGAAACGGCTATTTGTTCTGAAAAATGAAGACCTCCAATGATTACACTGTTAATAATAATGTATATGTATATGACACTTATACAAGTATATTAGTTTCATAGAAAAATAAAATAAAGAACTCGAGAGCCAACCCATTTAGCGTGATAAGCATACTCAAGTAATCAACATCGATAATCTAAATGCGAATCGACGAGTTGAGCTACACGCGCAACCAGCTCTCTTTGCGGTCGCAGGTAAACGAAGCTAGCTCTATATCTCTCGATCCGCATTCAGATTCCCCGAGTTCAAAGACACTCTCGCGCGCGAGATCGTATTGCATTGCGTCCTTTTCGTTTCAACCGCAACTCAGTCGATTGTGTTAATCGTCGCATAGTAAAATAATGAGCTGTTCAATGACGAGATAAAGAGAGAGAAAGAGAAACAAAAATACAACACAGACCTGGTAGTCATGGGGCAAATCATCGGCAGTGAGGTCACAGTCTAGTCGTGCGGTTAGTACCGAGTCTACTTGCGTTAGGGAGTGCTGAAGGGCGAGGATCCGGCCCTCGGACTGTTGGGCCTGCTTCACCGATCCCTCCAGCAGCTGGGCACGCTCGCCGGCCTATACACACACACAGCGACACAATGTTTTTTTGGCGATACAGACACACGGAGAGAAAGAGAGAACCTCGGTCTTTTTTATTTACATAAGCGATGTATATTATAGTTACCGTTGCAAAAACTTGCGAAAATCATACTTTGTGTACAACAGTTTTATTTTAAAATAAAATTAAGGAATATTTACAAATTATTTAAAAATAATGAATCGCACTGAACTTCAAAAGATGTAATTTTAATACAAAATTTATTCAATTGCTTTAGAAATTTACAAACAACTTTTGTTGCGATGCATGCAGTTATTAAAAAGCTGAAGTTTGTTAAGAAAAGCTTAGACATTGATTGTGATAAATGATTTTTAGCGATTATCAAAATTAGTTGTATTTGTTGGCTTTGTATAAACAAACGCAGAATAACCCAGTAGACATTAACTATTTTAATTACCTGTTTGTTTAAATCTTGCCATCTATTGATTAGAGTTTCTACATCCATTTGAATGGAATGCGTCATAATATCATTATCAATGAGTTGTTTACCAATCTCTTGCAATTTCTCAAAACGAGAATCTGGATGATTTCTAATATAGTTTTCCAAATCCTGAAATGAATAACGAATGTCATTAATTATTTTTAAGAATTACATGTAATAAAATATTAAAGCTTTTGTTACTTATCAATTTGCCCTCCTTCAATTTTGAAAAGTAACGATCTTAAACGTCCTTTTACATATCTCAAGAAAAAGCGGTTATCATTTACTTTTTCCCGGAATTCATTTAAGAATCATAAAAGAATTTAAAATGGAAAAAGCTTTTACTAGAACGTTTGTAACGAAGCATTTTACATAAAAGAAAAGAAATAATTCACACAAGCCGGAATAACTTTTTGAGTTGCTTTTAATGCCACAAGAAGCTTTGGGCCGGTAGAAAAGACCTCGTAAAAGGAATATCTTCTAAATTGTCAGAAAATTCGCGGGGCGCTTTTACATAAGAAAGCGCGCGGGGGGGGGGGGGGGGGGGGGGGGGGGGGGGGGGGCGAAACTCGCGTACAAAGCACGAGTTTCGATCTGCGAGAGTTTTTATGCGAGAGGCTTCTCCCATAAAAAAGGTGCGTGAGATCGTAAGTCTTTGTGGTGATAGAGCAGTCGTAAAAAAGGCGAATTCGGCATAGATGAAGCCACACGAGTTTGCTGCTTAAATCGTAAAAGTTCGTTTTCGGTAGCTGAATTTCCGTTGTCGGAGTTAAATAACTTATGGAGGTGTAGAAATGTTTAATTTTAGAGAAAAAATTATTATAAAATAACATAATTTTTGTACGTTACATAAATTCCAAAACCAAAACTAATAAAGTTCCCACTTACGTCGAGCTCCTCGGAGATATCCTCAGCATCAGCAGCATTCTTGCTCGATTTGCGCAAACGTTTTTCGAGCTTATCCAGCCAGTCGCTCTCCTGGGCGACAAGCGCTCTGAACTCGCCATACTCATGGCTAGCGTTCTGAAAATGCTTGTATCTCTCGTAGATGCGATCCGTGACGTCGGTCCAGCGTGCGTTCAAGAAAGTGAAGCGACGGCCGAGCTCGTGCACAGATGAGCCCTCAGAGCTGAGGAGCTTGTCGCTACCGAGCTCGTTGAGGTTGCGAAACTCCTCGACGCGACGGTCAACCCTGTCCTTGAGAATCTGGTAGCGACCGCGTGCCTGGAAAAGCTCGACTGAGGAACTTACTTTGCCTTCGATTGGGATCTCACCCTCGAGGTTTGAAAGCCAGTTCGTAAAGTCCTCTATACCGTTTATGATCTATAAAAAAATGGAAACAATGTTAAAACTGTATTATACGAATAAGAAGAAGTCATGTAAAATTTAATTTTTTGAAATTCAGATAAAAGTTAATCTTTCTTTTAATAGATAAACTAATGCTCACTTCGTCATTTTTTCTCAAGGCATTTTCATATTTATCGCCTTGAATTTTGGACTCATCGACAATTGCATTCCATTTATGAGAGACGGTCTCTAGTTTGCCATTTAGAATGCTCGCGAAGTTTGGCTCCGAATTCTCTAACATGTTGTTAGTGGCAGTTTGCAGATTTTCTATTCTCGGCTTCGTTTTGTTGATCTCTTCAGTGAGCTCGCGAATTTGCTGCAGTTTGTATTCGGTCGTTTCGACGTCTTTGATGGCAGAGTCTTCTGAAATTTCTCGCAAATGTGCGACGGACCTGTCAAGCCAATCTTCGAGGCTGGTGAGCTCGTCGTTAAACACTTTTAGACCATCCATGTCTGCAAAGAAAATATTTGCACATGTTATTTTGATATTCAAAGTATTACTATCAGTAAAATCTTACATTGTAGCATGAGATTGATTTTAAAGAGAACGTTAAATTGTCATAAAAAAAATATTAAAAACTTTAATAACTTTGTGATGAGTTTTTGTTCTATTATTCTGCACTAAATCTACCACACATACCTTTTGCAAGTTTTTGTAATCTTTCTTCTAAAATAATAGGAATATCACTCCATTTGGTATTAAGATCTTGAAGCTCCTCTTTAATTCTTTGAGATTGAGCATCGTTATTCATCTTCGAAATAAGGTCTTGTCCGACTTTATTCACATAAACAAAATTATTCTGATGAGATTTTAAAGTGGTTTGCAATTCTTCAAACCTTTTCACTCTTTCGTGCATGGTTTTTTCATCCGACATCACGGCATGCTCGGAAAGCAGAACACTTTCTATATTATTTATAAAGAACGTCAAAGTATTAACTGTATCAATGTATTTTTTTGGTGGGGTTTTGTCAGCTGCACTACTTAGTTCGTTATCTCGATCTGATAGTCTGTAAAATATGGGACAAGGCGTTAGTAATGTGATTATATAATTAAAATAGTCCAATTTTCTCACAAATTAAAAAAATATATTGATTCACGAAATTCATTTTTACCTCTTAAGAAGATTTCTCCAATCGTTAACAAATGCATTGATATCCGATTTAAGTGAAGTCGCTTCTTTTGCAGTCGTCTCTTCGTTGGCCAGTTTAGAAACAGTGTCAGTTAGTTTTACAACACGATCATCGCAAGATTTCATTGATTTCACTTTAACCTGGATGGTAAGAAAAATTATTAAAATCTTATACATAATGTCTTCGACAAACACGCAAAATATAATTAGTATCATAATGGCACTCACCCTAAACAATTCAATCTGTGAATTTTGATGATTCACTTCGAACCATTTCGAATGCCCATCCAGCATCATGTGCAAACTCGTAAGCTCTTGCCTGCATTCTTTGACTTTCATTAAGAAATCGATTTTCTCTTTGATCACTTTTAACTTGTCATGCGTAGATGTCCAACGATTTTCTACATCTTTTAGTTTTGCTTCTTCATCATCTTGGCACACATTAGCCTCTTCCAGTTCGTCCAACAGGCGTTTACCCAATTGTATAACTTTTTCATACTCACTTTTATGAGCGTCAATTTCCGTCAAATAATCTTCGTAAGTTATCTTCTTCTCGTCAACGGACAGTCCATCAGATCGACTCATTTCTAAATCAATGTAATCCACCCACTTGTATAAATTTAATAAAGCAGACTCGAACTCTTGCCTTGCGACACTGTCGATTCGTCGTTTCTTTGAATCGCTGTGAGATGGTGACTAAAATACAAAATAATTGATGTTATTATTTATAAAACTTAAAATAATAAGTCAATAAATATGAAATATTTTGATATTTTAAATTATGTAGGTACTATTCAATAAGAACCTTTTAAAATATCCACTTTATTGTCAATCTACTGTATAACCTAAGAGGCTATAGCCCGTTTAATAAATAAAATAAAAATATAATAAAAATATTTACTATGCCTGCAAGCTCTTCCTTTTGAGCGTTACCGATGATTGATTCATTAATCCAATCGTTGGCAGGATTTGATACTTGAGGATTAGATAAATCACACTCAAATCCGGAATCCGATATCTATACGATAAAATGCATTTTTTATTTAAAGTTTACCTGTACTTTTATTCTCTGTAAACCACCCATTCAATTTAAAAAAGCTCCCAAACAAAACTCTTACCCTCAGACTCTGAACCTCCATAATCTGACAAACGGCCTCGCATCGATCCTCGAGATTCTCCAGCTTCTCCAGCATACTCATACACTCGGCGCTCGACCCGTGCCCCTCGAAATCCTGGATGGACTTTTGCAAAACGCCGAGCTTCTTCTGTATGTCGTCCATCTTGGCTTTGAGCAGCTGCAACTTTCTGATGCGACCGGGGACCTGGCCGATCTCCGAGACCACCTCTGAGGCCGCCTCCATCTGCTTCAGCGTTATCTCGGTCTCGTTCAGCGAGGAGACGAGTTTTTTGTAGTCGTCCGTGAGGTCGCTCCAGAGTAACGACAGGGCTTGCAAGTTCTGCCGGCGTTTCTGCTGCCATTGACATATGTGCGACCATCGCTCACCTATGAATGCATAAATATGCAAATTTATATTGGTAAATTTTGTTTTTGACATTAGAAAAACTTAATGTAAAATAAATTGTTAATAAACCTAAATATGGATTACTAACAAGGCTAAAGTTTAATATTAATTTCTGTAATTATGTTAAACTATACTATTTACATTACAAAAAAGAAAAAGCTATTCAAAAGTTTATATATAACTATAAATATTACCTAAAGCTGATAATTGATCTTCCATTTGCGCATAGACTGCTTCGGAGTTTTCCTCGTCAACAACCACGACCATATTTTTGAGTCCGTCGACAACAGTTTGTTGGTTTTTAATATCATCCTCAAGTTCGTTCAGTTGCTTCAGCTGATCTTCGAGCAGTAATTTGTTTTCCGGTCCCGCCATATGCGATATCCTGTCTTCTGTTTTGGTGAGCCATTGTCGAAGCGAGTCTAACTGTATCTGCTGTATCTCCATTAGAGTCTACAAAAAAGTTTATTCGTTAGAATAGCTCAAACTTAAAGAAGTAGTTAAGACATACAAAAAAGTTGTTCAATTATCGACGATGTATGAATTTTATACTGTATCTTTTAGTTTTATAATGTGTAATTTTACTGTTAATGTTAGCAAAATAATCGTTTATTTTAAATTGTCTAATCAGTTTGTATATTCACTCGGAAAACAGCTCAATTCAATTCAACTTGACGTTGTTTTCCAGAACGTAAATAATGTCAAAACCACAAGTGGTACATCCACCCCGGCATTCCACCTGCTTATTAACACGTTCGCTACGTCGGAAATTAGCAATATTCAACGCTGCTTCATTTCGTTTAAACTACATTGTAATTCTTTAAGTACACGTTGAAATATTATTGTTGTTCAAAATAATAAATCTATACTGATTATTTTAAAACAGTTAAAATGTTTATTGATATTATAATACATTAATTTAAATAATTTCGTACTTGAAATTTTAAAAACGCATAAACTAAACTAAATCAAGAATGCGGTTTTGATCATTATTCGAATCCCGTCGTAATAAAATGATCATTAGAGTATTTTAATTTTTAAAAGTACCTTCAATCAATATATACAAAACGCATTAAATAAATAATTATTACAAGCTCACTCACAAGCCCAAAATCAAACACTAATCGGCACCGAAACATATCGCTTATAAAATATATCTCTCCCAACCCTCAACCACCGCGCTACAGGTACTCCTCCTCACCTGGTGTATCTTGGACTGCCGATCGAGCGCGCGCTTCCTGAGGTTCTCCCACCTCGAGTTGAGCAGCGACATCTGCACGCGCACCTCGTGCTCCTCGTCCTTCTGCAGTCCTCCCTCGGCCAGTAGTCTCTCACCTTCCTCCAGCACAGCCCCTACCCCGTCCTGATGCCCGGAGAGCTCCATTAAGAACGACTCATGCTCGTGAAACTGTCGCTTCAGCTCGTCGAGATTAGAGCCGGGCTCCGAGGCGTGATTCAGTACGTCCTCGGCTTCGAGCAGCCAGGTGAGCACCTCCTCGAGGGCGACTTGGTAGCCGCCTAGCTCGACGGATACGTTCGTCGCTAGACTCAGAGGACGCGAGAGCGCTGGCGGTGTTGCTGGCGGCGGCGGTGATGAAAGCGGGGACGGTGACATCATGGGCTCGTACATCGTCGTCGGGAACATCGGGAACGACACCGACGCTTGCTGTTGCCGGGAGAGAAGAGGAAGAAGAGAGTTGGAGGAGAGAATGTTTATGCTCGATGCGGGTGTATGAGATCGAATACGTGATGAGGGGTTGATATAAATACGATTAGTTGATTATGGGTTAGTGTGGGGTTAGGCTTATTAATAACTATGGGGATGATGAGCGATGTCATGATACATCTGAGTCTATACGTGATTTTTTTATACGTTCAAGATGTTGAGGAAAATCTATGGTGAACGTCACAAAAGCAAAGTTGATAATTGGTAGCAAATACAGATTTTTATTTGATTCCCTGGTGTGATCGATATACGAGTGAAATAATGACGTGGAGTAATGAAGAAAATGACTTTAATGGTTGATACGAATGATCATGACTTCAATGATCGATTTGAACTTCTTACTTTTATAAGTAACGCAAGATTTATTTGATTAAATAAAAGTTACCTGACAACGTAATAGTTCATATACCGATCATTAAAACTGGATAATTGTAGGATAACACATTGTGAATTTAGTTGGAACACCGAGAGAAAATAAAAAATCCCTCGTTTAAACTTTTTTATTTTTTCGAACATAATCACAAGGAACATAAAGAATCGCGATTAAAAGATTTTCATTGATAAAAAGCGTATAATAATCGTAGCGACGTCATCCCCGTCTCACATCACTCTTTTGACGTTGACTTACATAGAAATGCAATAAGATAAATTGTTACAGAGATATTGCGCCGTGACACTCATAATGTTACATACATTGATTATTTTGTTAGAATTGGGTTTACCTCGATGCCGGGCGTCGTTGCAGTGGATCCGGACTCGCTGGCCGTGGAAATGTCGATGCCTTCGATATCTTGACCGGAGTGGGGTAATGATTGGAACAGGCACGTCACATACATCAATATGGATTTCTTGTCGGGTACCGATGTGTTAACATCTGTAACGGAAATTTAATCGTGTACGTTTGGATCAGCGCTTGCAAGTGGAATTGGAAAGGTAATGTTTGCAGATATGTTAAAATGATATTTAATAACCGGAAAACGTGAATTTTTCTTTTCATCTAAAGTAAACGAATTGAAAAAGATTTTATGCGAGATTTTTCAATATACCATAGGAAATTAATTTCATCAGAGATTTTAAACGAATTTACGTACAGCCGTTAAATAAAGTTATAAATACACTGAAAAGTATATAGTAGAAACGGCAAAATTTTTTCCAAAAAATTATTCTACTACCTAACATAACTATTGCAAACTCTAGGAATGAAAAAACGACCGTATTATATAGAAAATATTACTATATTTTTGGTGAAATAATTTTTGCTAGCTGATTTGTAATTTTGACTACAAAAATTTCTCATTATAAAATACAGGATCTTATACCTTTTGATTTAAACTTCTACACATTTATATTCCCATTCTATTAGCTAACAAACAAACAAATAGCATTTCACCCATTTCCAAGCCACCCAACGCGTCCAATCGGCCAAAACCAATTCATCCAGCCAATTCCCCCTATTCCTATACAAAACACTCGTAAACCCGCCCATTAGCCACAGAGAAACACAATCTATCCCCGAATAAAGAACATTCATCGGCGCTAGAATACAGTGTAACGAGTGAATGTGAGCTTTTCAGTAGTAGAGCGCACCTTCCGGATCCAATAGCCTTTCAATGCCGAGCTGCTCCTGCGCAAGGCGAAAGGCGTGATCGAGCCGTGCGTTCGGGTGCTTCCGGGCGATGGCGTTGAAGTCGAACAGCTGGGGCCGCCACCTGTGCAGCAGCGCGTTGAATGCCAGGCCGTCCGACCAGGAGGTCGTGAAGTTTTTGATGTCCACGCCCTCGTAGTTCTGGAATAGGGTGGTAAACGATACGTTTGATATACGTTTTAAGGCACGTGACAATTGAATAGGATAATATTTACAATATGTTATGATAAAAAATTATAATTGGAAGAAATATTCACCTGTACTGTTTGACGGCACCAGGCAAGCAAAGTTTTTTCCAGATTGGTTTGTTGTAACTCTGACATCAAGTCTTTCAAATGATAATGTACCTGCAGGATCAATTTCACGTTTAATTAAAACTCGATGTTACTTTAAATTAATCGATTAATTCTCTTGGATAACTGATATTTTGCGTTTCGTACCTGCCAGTGTAAAATTACGCTCCAGACTAACCCGAGCGTCAATTTTGGATTTCCATCGACTATATCGTTACTGCTAATATTGACAAGCTTCACCTGCAATTTTAAACGTAAATTTCGTTATCGTAAAAGCATTAGAACATATTTTATTGAAAAATTGCTTCAATCGAGAAATGGTATCGAAGCATTTGACCTGGGATTATTACTCACATTGTTCTGTTCCAATATTTGCAGGGCTTTATTTACATTGTTCAAATGGTGAACTCTCATACGGCCGCGTTCACGTTTCTAAAAAAGAAAATGCATTTTATGATTATAGCGCACCTTTTAAAATTAATACACCTTTCATGGTATACTCACGTATGTTTTTGACGTTAAGACCTCCAGCAGTGAAAGTAATCTGTTTCCATCTCGTAAATCCAAAAATAAATCTGAGATTGGATCGTGCTGATTCTAAAACACAGTGCAATCAAATCAGAAAACGAATAGAGGGGATGAAACCGTTTTATAATTACCTGAGAATAGTTATATATATGAAAACTATACAAATTTTATAAATATAAATATACATTATAATAATCTGTACTATCTTTCTCGCTTTAATTATGATTCATATTCTATAAAAAGAATTTTATGAAACGAAACCTTTACTACATTATTGAATGAAGAGATGTATTTTGCTTGATAAAATCGCGATTTATAGTGAGACGATCTCTGAATGATAGTAGCCACTGCTCGCAATAATAAAAATCCGTGCAATGCGTTCGTCGCATTCTTTGAAATGAAATCCGCGAAAAATTTTTTTATGTTCTCTTCGCACTCGTCGTAGTAAAAATATCGATATCTACCTCTCGCTTGCACGTCTAAATGAAAAAATTCCATTCTACTGAAATAGCGTATCATGTATTTGTCCATGTGCAAATATAAAAAGCTGCTCTACAAATTCACCTCTTATATTTGTGAAAAATAAAGCAATAACAATGTTGAACAATATTTTTACAATAAAAAATAATAATAAAAACTCACTTTGAGGAGCTGAGAGTTTATCCATTTTGCAAAGGTCTTCTTTTGGACGTCCTCCCGCTCGTCTGAAACAAAAAACCCAATAAACGTAAATTAATTATTCGTTTACATCCAAGAATTTATTTTTTCAAATCTCATTTAGAAAGAATCGCAGAATAATCTTATAATTATTACTTTAGAAAAATTAATACAGTTTAAATTCTGAGTCTGAAGTTTGCATCGTTGGAATGCAACGAAATAATTTTTTACGATTGATTAAAGTTATCAAACAATGGAAATTTTATCTAAAAAAATCTTTGTTATAATGTTATTTTATACTTTAAAACACTAAATCTACTCGCAAAATTATTATTAATTGCGGTATAAACTTTAATTAAAGTGAATTATTTTTGTTTATTTCGTTGCACTCCAATGTTGCAAACTTCAGACCCATTTTAAATTATAACCATAATCATTCAACAATCAGTATATTTCTAATAAACAAAGCGTTATATTTTAAAAATATTTTTAACGCCAAAATTGCCCAACGACCAAACCAATTTGCATCATCCCCAACAACGGTGCCGCATTCTCCTACAATATTTCACCTCACGTGCGTCATTCCGCCCCGTCCCAACTCCGCATCCACATATCCACGCGCTATGCTCGCGGCATTCATCCCTAAAACACCTCTCACCGCATCTCTAATTCTTCTCGAAACCTCAAAACCCTGCAAGGCCCATGGGCGCCCTGTCTTCCGCATACATACACACACGTCCACCCCACCCATACACGCAACAGCGCGCGTCACAATGAACCGTCGGCCGCCACCGCCGCATCGTCCCTTTAAATTTCGGCTCTCCCAGCGCGTGTTTGTCAACAAACGGCAGGTGCAGCAGTGCCGGCGGATGAATGGGCGCGCGCGAAGAAAAGGAGAGAGACAGAGTGAGTGAGTAGGTATAGTATAGTATAGAAAGAGAGAGAGAGGGCCGGTGAATGGAACGGCGATGTTTGCCGTGCGTTCGGAAGCGAATCGAATAGGCAAACACATGCGTGTGTGTGGGGGCGGTGCATATATAGGGGGTTATTGGATGTGACGGAGAGAGAGAGAAAGAGAGAGAAGAGAGGTTGCTGTCCCGGCATTTTTATTTACATTTTTATGACGGCAGAGCGCGGGAAAGAGCGCAGTATGTGTCGTGATGCAGTTACGAGAGTTTTATTGACGGCTTTTGGGGGTTTATACGTGGAAAGTAAATGTTTGGCGTGGCCGAGACGACGGCGGGGGTTGCGTTGGATATAAGGTGGATGAAATGTGTTTACGCGCAATGATTTTGCTTTTTAACGTTATTAGATTGCGGCGTGTATTGTAATAAGGTCGAGTAAAAGGTTAAACTCATTGGCTACTTTTGGTAAGTGGTCGGAAAGTATCAGTGCGTAAGTGCATGTTGTGATAAAATGTATAGTTAATTTTCAAAGAGAAATTTTGTGTTATAATAGAAATATTTTAGTAGTTTTAAGATCCTAATCGGCTGGTATGACAAATAAATTAATTATTTTTTCATTGTCTTGAATTTATTTTATTCAATCGCATAAGCTTTTAGGCATTATCAGAAATTTCTAGTCTCTAAATGTAAATCAGTGGCAAAGTTACTTTTTCTTAGTGAAAATTGATCCACTACCGTAATAGAGACTTTTCCACTAATTTACGTTTACAGAGTCAATATAATTTTTTGTTATTTTAATGTATTTCAAAGTTTAAAAAAAAATCAATGAGCAAAAAATAGCAGATAACAAAAATAATCAACAAAAACTAAAAAATTAAAACAAGTAACGAACATTCCGAGAACGCCGATAACTATGTTATTCCACGCGTAGGTCCCGACATCCCTATATAAGAAACTACACCTTCTTTTCTATCCTGGACTAAATTTTCAACTTCTAAGATTTTCAACGCAAATCCCCATCCACAAGAAAAACCGAATTATTCATAAAATACATTTTAAAATCACGCAAAAAGAAACATCCAATCCGCAAACGCAACGACTCGCTGACCCGACAACCAGCAGTGAACTATATACTATCCTCTCGCTCGCTCGCACATACAATGCTCACTCCTCTCTCTCTCTTTCTTTCCACTTCAGAGATCGGCTCCTCGCTTTCGCGTCGTCGTCGTCTTCGTATACACCGAGATCCGAAATGGCGATCACGTTCGTTATAAAACCAAGAGTAGGCCGGCGCACGTACGTATACACACGTAGGGCAAGACGACGACGACGGCGGCGGTGCATTCCCGTTGCGGATTTCTTTTCCTTCCGCGCACATGCGGGGCGACTTTTTGCTGTAGTAAGAGGCGCGGTTGTAGTTTCGGAGAAGTAGGTTTTTAGACGCGCGCGTGCGGTGCTTGGGTTTTAATTATAAGGGGCTGCAGCCGATGCGTTGATGAATATTTTTGTGCAACTCTTGCGAGTTGTTGCTGTGCGAATTAGTAAATTACCGGGGCAGGTGTCTATTGTGGGATTTGAGTACA
The DNA here is from genome assembly GCA_030522985.1 of Torymus sinensis. Classification (NCBI taxonomy): domain Eukaryota; kingdom Metazoa; phylum Arthropoda; class Insecta; order Hymenoptera; family Torymidae; genus Torymus; species Torymus sinensis. The sequence continues at coordinate 1,216 of JAPYZP010003140.1, read as the reverse complement.
TACACAGTTAAAAATTGTGTGTTTTGTGTAAATTCCATTTTCATATACTCAAATTTTATGTAATATATAACACACAAATTGTGTAATTTTTGACAGAAGATTTGTGTAATATTTTACACAAAATTTGTGTAGTGTGCGTATAATGAATGGTTTTTTGTGTAATTGATGACAAGTTGAATTATAAAATTTTTACACACGATTTGTGTTGAATTCAATTTTTACACAAATTTTCTGTATATTTCTTTGTTAAAATACTAATTACACAAAGCATGTGTAGTAGGAGTCCGATTTTAACACAAAACATCGTAAAAACTGGACACGATTTTTAACTGTGTAAAGACGAAGGTCGGTAATATGTTGCAAAATTCAGAGGCGAGGCGATTGAAAGTGAATTTATATTGTCTTTTTTAGCCGAAAAAAATACGTAAATCTAAATGTATAACTTATGTGTTTTATAATTTTAATTCTGAGGTTCAACAATCTACTTCAAAGAAGATTTACTTTCTGCATATAAGATAACGTGCAAAGTAAGCTTTAGCAAAAAAGTATACTACCAATAGAAAAACTCGAAATTTCGCTAATATCTATAAGGTAAACTCGAGCTTCTTCCTTTTTTAAGCTCAAAGCGAAAACACAAACACAAAATAACCGCCGAATTTTCCATGAAATTATAAAAACATCCATCATCGTCCTCTTAATAACCGCCAACATACGAAATTTCGAGCCGACCTCTCCGCGTCATCGACCGATCAATGAGCGACGCGACTCCACAACAACGTCTCCCCGCGCGCACCCACGCCCGTATATATACGTATATGAGCGTCGTAGAAAAACCGTTCGCGCACGGCCGCAGCCGTCAATGAGTGGTTCCCGCATGTGCGTCGCTGCAGTATAAGCAGCAGGCCGCTATTTTTGGACGCGGAGGGCCCGAGCGCTGGGGTTCCGGAAAGGACGCGAGGGTGCGAGGGTATATACGCGTAAACAGAGGAGAAAAGAGAGCGAGAGTATGAGTTTAGTTGTATAGTGAGTGGTGCATGGAAGAAGTTTTTGCTCATGATGAGAGAAGGATTTGTATTTTTTTGGTGTTGGCGAAAGCGGTATAATAATAATATAATAATAAGTGCGGGGAAGCCGTGTTTTTGCTGGTATATAGAGTAATTGATTTGATGGAAAGTAAATCCGGGATGACTAAGATCCTACGTTTGGTTGTACTTCA
>JAPYZP010003139.1:0-12031 GCA_030522985.1 Torymus sinensis | reverse complement strand
TTGCAGTTGAAAGCAGAACGAGAAGAGCAGTACAAGCCGAAACCCGTGATAACAATCATCGACGAGGACGACGAGAAGCCGTCGCGCCATCATCACAAGGAGAAGGAAGTGCAGGAGATGCCGCCGATCGAAACGGAGCCAATCGACAGTGACAGCGACGAGGCTGCTCACTACGACAACGGCACGCAGCCCCAGCAGGAGATCTCGCGGACTCCACCACGACCGCACCACCATCACCATCGCCGGCATCACCGGCACCACCAGAACCACCATCGGAGCGAGCCACCCGTCGAAGATCTCGACGAAGTGCAGCACATCGAACCCGAGCCGAGCAAGGACAAAAGGAACCAATCGCCGCCTATTATCAGGTCGACGACGCCACCGCCACCCCAAAACCTACCGCCGCCTGCCCACGACGAGGACTCGCGGATGTCCCTCGTTAGCGAGCCCGACAAAGTCAGCGGTAGTGGCAGTGAGTGCAGCTTTACTTTTTATTCCGTTAATTTGTCGTTGTTGTACAAGTTGAATAAATGATTAATTGTGGTTTCTTGTTTCCTTTTAAGGTAACTTTGTTCCTTTCGCAATGGCTGTTGGAAGTTCTAGAGCGGACCATGCGATCGGCAACAAGACTCCAGCTAGTCCAAACACAGCACCTCCTTCACAGAACACTAATCAGTCCAGAAAGAAAGGTCGTATAGACGTGAAGGACGTTTTTAATAATGATGATGACGATGATAGCACAAATACCACTAAGAAACGCAAGCTTGTACCTATTGGTGAGTAGTGCTAAAATTAATTTTATAGAAAGGGTTATGAAGTTGCGTTGTTCTGATCCGAATTTTTTTTTCTGCAGATTACGGTGAAGAGAAGAAGAAGAAAGAAGAAACCGCTAAAAACGCTAAAGAGGAGAATTCGAAATCTCAGGAGGAGAAGCGGAAACACATAAAATCTCTCATCGACAAAATTCCTACTGACAAAAATGCTCTGTTCGGCTATCAGCTAGACTGGGCTGTTATCGACAATGTAATTATAGTTATTTAAGTATTGCGAAAAGTTGAATTATCGTGAAAACTAAATTATTGTTATCGTATTTTCAGTCACTGATGGAAAAGAGAATACGTCCCTGGATAAACAAGAAAATTATTGAATACATCGGTGAGCCAGAGCCTACTCTAGTTGATTTCATTTGTAGTAAAGTTATGGCTGGAAGTTCGCCGCAAGGTATCCTTGACGATGTACAAATGGTAAGTTTGTTAAAGGTTTCATTTGATGGAACGACAATATTCATGACATAATTAAATTGACGCAAATTTATTTTGATCTTCAGGTTCTTGATGAAGAAGCTGAAGTCTTTGTAGTGAAAATGTGGAGGTTACTCATTTACGAAGTTGAAGCGAAGAAAATGGGTTTAGTGAAGTGAACAGTCACACTTTTCATAATGAACTCAAAACATTTCAATTTGCAAAAGCGAACACATGAAGCGGGCCGTGAGGGAATTCCTTTGACTAAGTCCTTTTAAATATTTAGGTCTCATGTTTAAACTATTAAATACTATGAAAAGAATAATATGTGTATCGATGACAGGCAGTGTGAAAGACGATTGTAAGAAAGTATCAATTGCAAAGCATGGGAATGTGAGAATGATGCGATAAAAAAAAACACAATTTGTAATTAAAATGTCATTTATAATGTTCTTATTGTCTTGTCATTTTATACCAAAAACGCAGCGAGTTCTGAATGAGATTTTTGGTAAGAAATTAATGCGCCTATAAAAAGAATTGTGTTTTTGATAATCAAACAGTTTATTTTACTCTAGTGATACAATTTCCTTAATCAGCTTTGTCCATAGTTTTAATGCATTACCTTAGTTTCCTCTCCCGTTTTATTTCGCTTAATTTGTACATTCATTACTGTGTATTACTCTGTACAATAAGGAACATTATTTTCACTCATATATCATTTCTTTGATATTCACGTATTATTATTTTCTCATAGTTTGCGAAAAGTTCGGCAATGTCATAGAATCACATTGAGAAATTGTTTATTTGTATTTATGAAAGTAACAGACGATTATTTAAAAAAAAATATATGTTTGAATAATACACCTAATCTTTTTATTTAAGAAAATTAACATTTATGTCTATGCGTAACAGCCGAATGTATCATTCATTTGCACTAACGCTACACCTCAATATCATTTCATTCTGCTAATTATTTTTCTTTTACTAATCCACGCATTTTGCATAAGTATATTAATGCCGGATAAGATAAGTGACTCGGTAATCCGTACCAGAAGAACCACGTGCATAAATTTTTCTACACGCGTTCAGTGCTGCCGAAACGCCACCAGCCGGCGGTTATTCCAACGAAACTATCGAGATCGCGCCAGTTAGTAACCTACGCGCGGCGCTTTTGCCGTTAATGTGCGCACGCTGTTACGCTGTATACCGGCTAAGCGCTAGCGAGAAAGAGATAGAACGAGAGAGAGCCATAGAATAGGCAGAGCAGCGCGGGCAACGCGGCTCCCATCATCTCCATCCATCCATCGCACTTGCTTGCTACTCCTATATCTGCGAGTAGCAACAGCACGCGTATAGACTAGAACAAGCTCTTCACTGGCACGTATATACGTCCTGGACGCACACACGCACGCGAGTAATAGGTAGTAGCAGCCAGCAACTCCAGCAGTCACCCTTTAATCCAAAAAAATGGCGGAACAAAGCGTTGACGGCGCGGTGCCGGCAGCCAATAATGCCATCACCGAGGACAACGAGATCACGAGTCCAGCGTCGAAGAAAGCCAAGCTATACGTCAACGAGACGAAGGTAAACGACGGAGAGACGAAGCTCGAGGAGGAGGAAGATAGACGAAGTAGCGTACACGACTCGACGCCACTGTGCCTCTCGAGCTTCCAGATGAAGCGCGTCCTCAACGTCAACAGCACGCGCAAGCAGATCTTTGTCGAGGGCACTTTCAAGGGCTACGACACCCCGGCCGTCGTCATCCTCGAGAAGCGGGTCTTCCCCGAGGACGAGATATTCCTCAACCGGGGCTTCTTCAATGAGGGCACGATATTACGGAAGTGCTTCAGTAACGACGTTTACGGGAACTACGAGTGCTTTCCCACACGCGAGCACAACGGTATTATTATTACTTATTCAGCATTTCTACGCTATCCCTTCTCCTTCTTCTTCTTCGACGACGAGTGTCATTATCTTATCATCCCCTTTACGCGGGGTTGTCATCGCGTATAGTTTTTCGAACATTTTTTTTCTTCTTTTATTTGCCGAGTGTGCGTCGCCGGCGTGATTTTCGATTGTCATGAGCAACCTTGCGGCGACGGTGGGTTGGCCTTAGCTTGCCAGTCACGCTGAGAAATTGTGAGATGAATTCTTTTTGTTTTACATTGTTGCTTTGTAATCAAGAGTTTTTGTTTATGAGGCCGCGGTTAAGTTTGTGGACTGATTTGCGCGAGGTTAAAATAGCAGGGTTCTGGTCTGGATTAGTCACAGGTTTGTTTTGTTTTGATGAGTTCAAATATAGAGGATGGGAGAGTAAATATTTTAAAATACTGGGATTTTTTTTTAATTCAAAAAACGAGTTTTATTGTTGCAAAATTTCGAGTCACAATTAAATATAAAGGTTATTCCATTTTTTAAGTTTTAATATTTATTTAATTGAGGGATATAACAAATATTACTTTGTTCTTCTTAATCATATAAACATAACAGAAAATTGTAATATAATTTTTTTTTTATTACAACAAATAGGTTTAAATACAACCATTATTCATCCTGCATCTCAAAAGCATTTGGATAAATTTTCAAGAAAGGAACTTTATATTGTAAATGAGACATATGAGACTTATCAAAATATTACCTTACCTCATATTGAGGCAAATAATTTTTCTCTTCAGGTAGGTAACAAATTATTCAAAACATATTTTACACAAATTAATTTTCTCTACTTATGAAGGAAAACGTTTTTCTAGTGGATAGACAACATTTTTAATCACAAAGCAGAATCCGATAAAATTATTCATGAGGATCTGGACAAAGAAAATGGTTTTGTAATGTTGAATGACTTAAAATGGGATGGTCAGCCAGCAACGTTGAACATATTAGTCCTGGCGAGAAAAAGAATTAAATCTCTCAGAGAACTAAATGAGTCTCATTTACCATTATTAAAAAATATTCTAGATACAGGGACAGAAATGATTCAGAAAAAGTACAATATGCCAGCCTCTCAGTTGAGGATTTATTTACACTACCAGCCATCATACTATCACCTACACGTTCATTTTTCATATTTAATGTTTGAAACCCCAGGTACATAAACGTTTTTTATTTCTTTATTACAAAAAATATTCAAAGTCAATACAAACAATAATAAAAATTATTTTTTATCTTAGGTATTTATTGTGAAAAAGCACATTTGCTTTCTACTGTAATTAGTAATATAGAAATAGCACCAGACTATTATCAAAGGGCTGTTTTATCATTTGTTGTAAAAGAAGATGATCCATTATGTAAAAAATATCAAGAAAATGGTATTATAACTGTGATTGAACCTCCAGCAAAAAATTAAAAAGATAAAATGTTTATATTAGAAAATTATTTTTATCCTTCAACTAGCATTTTGTATTGACGAAGATGTCTTCTGAATCATGAATACCAAATAAATTGTGATGAAATATGGAATTTTCTAAATAATAATAATTAATTTTTTTAAAGATATTTTATTACTGAACTTTTTACAATATGTATATATTGTAGAACTTATCTATTTAAAATATAACGGAATGATTGATTTAGTATAATATTACACTATAGCAATTAACTTATGAAACACCACAGTTTAATGTACTGACAATCACAGTCTTGTGGTGTGTGATGCTTCTATTTTGGCAATGGATTTGTGCTTTAAAATCAAATACAGTTTATATACTACAATCAAACAATACATTTAGTCATCTTTAAAACGTATTTTAACAGAAAAATTTAATTAAAAATGATCGAGACATGATTGTGATCTAATATAGGCGTCTGAATATGGGTAATCATCAAAAGTATAAAATCATTACAAAACTTTATAATTCACGTTTCAAAGTATAAAATAAATACAGTCACTCTTGCATTGTCACAGCATGAATTGTGATTTTTCTTTTTTCAAAAATTGCACTGTGGTTAATTATATTGTATACTTATTGTATAAATTTATCTCAAGTAAGATGAAATAAGAAATACTTGTCAAATACAGCACATTTTGTGTGTCAAATCACAATAGTAAAATACAGGTAGTTTTGTGTACCTGTCTGTAAGTAGACAATATCATATTCGATGAATTATTTTACAAATGGCATTTAGAATGTACCGTGATCTCTAGATTACTTTTGATCCTTCCATTCTTTTTTCATGTAGGTACATCTTTTAAGTGACAGTCCCTTTTGTTGACTAGTTGATTCGGTTTAGCCAAGTGAATACAGGACTTGCATTCACTGTATACTCAACTTATCTTTTCTTTACTTTGATGAAAGCCTGTAGCAAAATAATTTAAAAATTTTTTTTCACAATTCGAGATCTCCGTGCAAAGTTTGATTAAACTTGACTTTACCTCATGTTTTCACCCGTGAATTTGATTTTATGAAACCATTTCGAGATTTTCCATTTTTAATTTGTCCATTACTTTTACTCTTAAATTTGTCAAACATCACATCATCTGAATCTGTATCAGATTCTGACAAAACCATTTTATGTGCTGAAACTTTAAAAATATCAAATTCAATAAGGTATATTCTCAGTACTAAAGAATTTTTCTTAAAAATTTCAAGTAGTTTATAGTTACATGTGGTGCTCTCGTCTTCAGGTTCAGGTTGCAGTAACGAGTATCGGGCCGGTTTCTTTTTAGGACGTAAAAGACGACGCTTACCATAACATATCCTTTGACAAAAGCAAACTAAACCCCAAACCAATCCAATCCAGCAGACTATTAATGATATTAAAGCTATGATCACATATAAAATACTCCAATCTGAAAAATATATACAAAGAAATGATTAGTTAAACTATATACAACAAGGAATAATTTGTATACTTACCACAATTGGATTCTCCATTTCTAAAATACATTTGTATAAGATTTTGCATCCAAAACGCTTCACAAAGACATTGTCTTGTTTCTTGATTGCATGTTCCGTGTCCTGCATTTATATAAAATTTATATAAGTATTATAAATATTGTCAAAAGATTTGATATTTGTTTATATTTTCATATTTTACCCGAGCAGTTATTTTGACAAATAGCCGTATCTACATTTGCTACCGACAGCTGTAGAATACCAGAATCTTGTCTAAGTTTTCTTTTTAACTTTTTGACTACTTCTGGCCCTGGCATGGTTGATTTATTCCCTTTTTTCTCGACGTAGAAAACCAAAACAACTCTACCCGTATGGGGTTCTGCTCTTAAACTACGAACAATAATAGAAGTTTCTTCCCTAAGCAACATCTGTAATTTAACAACTAGAGAGTCTTTTTGTGATTCTGTTAGGAGATGAGCTCCAACATTCAATGTCAATTCTACTAAATTAAGGAGTTGTAAATCTAGAAAAATATCATTAAATTAGCTTTCATTTTTTATATTTAGATTGTTTAAGTTTACGCGAGTAATGTTTACCAGGTTTAACTATTACTGATGCAGTATCTTCACTGCTTAAACCCTGATCATCTGCAACTTTTAATCTAAAAACATATCGGCCAGGAACAATGTCTGTTACCTAAAATGGGAATTTTTAAAAATTATACATTAAACAAATTATTAAATACCGACACCTCTTACGAAAACTAGCATGATTCAGATTCCGACGAATTCTAGTCCATTTCAGCGTTTGCGGCGAAGACTATAGCACGTACCAAAGTCGTGACTTATGCCAGTTTTCGACGTTCTCTAGTCTTCGTAAGGGGCGTCGATGTAGTGTACATGCCATACGTAAAGTTTAAAAATATATAATAAAAAAAAGTATAATACCATCAAAATTGGCGACTTGTCAGTTCCTTCTACAATATTTCCAATTGCTAAGCTTATAGGATCTCTTGTCCAAAGCCATTGTTTAACTTTTAAATCATCTGTCGATTGAGTACCGTTAATAATTAGAGCATTTACAGGCATAACTACCGTTTGATCTCCCCCTGCATTTGCCTTGGGGGGTGCATTTTTATCTGAAAAAAAAAAAACATTTTAACTTAATACATTAAATCCAATAGAATTAGTAAGTAAATAGTATGCCTTACTTTGAGTCACTTTTAGTTGTACAGTATTAGAGTCTTTATTACCGTTATCATCAATAACAGTTAATTTAAATGTATAGTCTCCTTTTGTCAATTTTGTAACATTTGTAATAGACTCGTTTGCAGCTGTAAAAATTACTTTACTAGGACCTGCAGTTAGTTCCCAGTGAAAAGAAACTATTTTGTTGTCATCTTTACTCCTAGAGCCATTAAGTACAGTCTGCGTTTCTGGTAGTGCAATAGTAATATCATCTCCAGCATCAGCTAAATAAGTTATTTTAAATATAAAATACGAATTTTCATTTTTATAAAAATTAAGAAAAAAAAAATGTGGGTATCATCAATACCTTTAGGAGGTTTGTTAGTTGGTGGTTTTACAAATACATGTACTTCAGATGTTGAAGATTGTTCTGAATTGTCAGTAACTTTAAGTACAAAAGTGTACATTCCTTCCTCTAAATTTGATAGTTGCAAATAAGGCGTTCTCGTGTTTTGCATATCAACAGCTTTATTTTGATCAGATTGACTCTTCGTCCACTCCCAGCTAGCAATACCTCTATCATCAGTACTTAAATTGCCATTGAGTGTCAGAGTATTTTGAGGTAAATAAATTATTACATCTTGACCTGCATTGGCACTTGGTGGATAATCAGTAATTTTGAGAACTGTTACATTGGCTGCTGTAAAGTTTGTGACATGATCTGAATCTTCTACAGTTAATCTATGGAAAAAGTGTTTCTATTAATTCTATTTCTTAATCATTTTAAAAGTATACTTATTAAAATATTAAAAATATAATAGTATTTTTCGGTACTAGTGTGATAACAGTACGAGCAAAACACGAGTGTTAGTTTTGCTCGGGCGACAATCGCACTTGTGTGAGAATCACTTTTACCGCGTATATCGAACATTGTTTTTGGACACTCTGTGTAGGTATAACGTGCTATTTTTCCGTACGCTGGCAAACGTAAGCGAGCGTAAAAGTAACACTTTACGCATGGAGTGTCAAAAAGAGCTTTATAACCTGAGTATAATTAATAAAACGTGAAAAGTGATTCTTACTTGAATGTATAATTGCCTGCAATAAGATTATCTAATTGAAGAGTTGGAGTATCAACAAGGTTTGGTTGATATCCAATTGGACCCTGTTGTAATTCCCAATGATAAGAGATAATTTTATCGTCGTCTTTACTAGCTGAACCATCCAGTACAGCTCCAGTATTTGGTAATTTTACTATTTGAGATGGTGGTGATATTATAACAATTGGAGCTTGATTTATTCTTTTAGCTAAAAACGTCAAGTGAGCCATATATTATTTTTGCAATAGTGATTACATGACATATGAAGTTCAATAATAAAATGACAAAACTTACGTGGTGATACTGTAACATTTGCATATGCTTCACCATAACTATTCAAACCATTTACAGTTACTTTAAATTTATATAACCCTTCAGATAAATTGCTTAATTTTACAGTTCTTTGATTTTGATCAGTCATTGTGCCAGTATGAGCTTCTGGTTGACTTAATAAAGTCCAGGCATAATTATAATGACCAGTAACTTGTTCCTCAGATGGTACTGTAAATGCTGACAGAGTCACTTCATTCTCGGGTAAACGTACTTCTTTGCTTACAGTTTTAACAAATAATTGTTTTAGTGGTGGCTTGTCAGATGTGTGTGGATCTTTTATAATACGGGGTTCTATTATTTCTGGCGTGACACCTACATCAAGTTCTTGATGGTCTTGGTATGGACTACAGATACCAGCAAGATTTCTTTTATAACCAAATGTGCATTCGCATACTCCTATGTCTGACTTTTTACTATTCTTTATGCATACTTCATTTTCTACACAATCTTCTGAATTACTACAACTAAGTCCGTTAGCTCCAAAAAGTGATAATTCCGGTTCATTTCCATCAGACACGATTGAACTAAAAAAAGAAATATTATTTTCTAATCAAAATTTGTATTTTTCTATAAAATTTTAGCATAAAAAAAAAAATGAAAATAATAAATAACGAAATATCAATGAATCATGTGATAAATCTTTATCTTGTATGTACACTAATGCCATCATGATAGGGAATACACGTACCCAGATGCATCATTCTCCTGCTCCAAAAAGTCAGTCCACGATTCGTCATCTTCCACAGGTTTGACCAGTACCATTCTTGGAGCATTTGTATTAGCCAAATCAGGTCGATAAAGAGGAATGCACAATTTTGACGTTGTACACTGCACATGATAGCAAGTCATGTTGTACATCAGAGCGACATGGCACACGGGTTGATTACAACACGCTGCAACGCAGTGTTTAATTTCTGTCAGATGGGATTGCTTCAAGAAAATTCCCCCCGTCAGATTGCCTCTTGGAGCATAGCTGGTGAAGACATGGGGGTAGAGGGCAGGACAGAGGATCTGCCACTTGCTGTCCCAGTCGGAGAAGACACTGCTGCAGCTCCCGAGGAAGAGCAGGTACAGACCAAGATAATGCAGCTTCATTGTTGTACTGCAACAAATATAACATTGTGTTAAACTCCAGTTCAACACATACTTGAAGAACGCGAAAGTTTAATGTAGAAGAAACACGAAACGAAAGTCGTTAATCATTCCATTTTAAACTACGAACTATTGATTTTTCTATTTGAACGAGCACTTGCCACGCGACAGCGTCTCGTGTGTTTACCACCAACACCGCGTACACTTCGCGCTTCCTGCAATATCCTTCAACAAATCCACAACCCCGGAAAGGACTTTCTCCCTCGGATAAATACGCACGCACAATCCGTACCAATCGACACTGCGGCACCCGGAGCTCACTCACTTCTCCTCGTCGTCTGCCGCGTATCTCTCTGGCAATTAGCGAGCGATAGGGCTCAAATTAGCAGTTCGTTTTGTTTTCCTCTCGCATCTTTATCAAAGCGAGCGGCGACGACGACGGTGCGGCTAATCAGCAGCGGCGCCATAGGGTTGGCTAATCATCACGCGCTTCCTGCTCCGAACCCGCACGCACCGGAGTCGAGTTCCTCTGCGTTGTATTATATTACTTATCTCGCACTTACCACACTGGGCTCTTTCGCTCCTCTAATTGGCCCGGCAATTACGGTGACATTTGGGGTTGAGAGAGGGAGGGAGAGAGAAAGAGAGGACACGGTCTTACACGACGACTAGGACGATGATGTTGATGATGTTGATGAGGCTCGACGCTCGTGCATCTTTGCTCGTCGTCGCGTGTGTTGTGCACTGCTGCTACGCTCAGCTTAGCTGCTGACATATGACGACGAGATGACACCTGCGAGTGGCAGACCTAACCTTAGCGACAGCGATGATGACGAATTCTCTTGTTGTCTTCTGCTCCTGCGCAGTGCGCTCGGGCGGCGCGATATTATGATGTGTTAATTATATACCTACCTACCTGTAAGTTGGTAGGTAGATACGATGGAAATATATAGTATATGCCGTGTGGGCCGGGTAAAAATAACTTAATTGTTTATGTTTTTTTCAAAAGGGGAGTGGGATATAGACGTGTGGAGGAGTTTTAATCAGGTTGATGCGCTTTCGTTATATGCAGTATTGATTTCGATGAGGGTCTTTATATGCTTGTGAGAAACAGTTATTCGCAGCTTTGAATAACAGACTGTTGTTGTTAAATGTATAAATACACGTTTATGTTGGTTATTTTAAGTAAGATTGTAACTAGGAGAAGTGATATTATTGTGATAAAATGATTTAATTCATCTCTACGAAAAAGATTAAAAAATTGTTTTATTTGGCGTTGAATTTATTGATTTCCACGAAGAAATTATTTCGTCTCTTTCTCCGCGAACAAATTAAATAGGTTGCTTTGCATAGGCAGTCACTCGAAAAGATGCGCATGCTAATACTTATACGCGATAGCGTCTGACCAAATTCAGCCGCTTTCTACTGCAATACAGAGACGGTACGTGTGCCACACTAGCACTTTTCTACTTTGACTCGATAAAAGTTGCCAATATTTTATGCGCTCATACCAGATCAAATCAGATTGGGTTTTGAGAACTTTCTCTCCGCCCCCTGCGCTATATCGGTAACTGCATTTCGAGCTACCTATTATTCAATTAAATTACTTTTATTTCAAAAGTGTATAAGTACATTTGAAAGCTTAAATTATACGTTGAAAGAATGAAATATCGGTTCAAGATTTATTATCTTGGTGAATTGTGTACAATTTGTGTGTGTCACATTTAAAATTGAGTATCTTGTAATTGAGTATTATATACACTTTAAATTTTCATATCTCCTTTTTCAGGCTTCCGCCTTGGTATCTTATCGGTACGTTACATTGAAATTATGTAAATTATCGCGTGCATAAAAAAATTTTTATTGTCAATTTAACGACGCCAAAAGTTGATAAGATTTAATGCTGGATGATTTAAAACCACAACTGCTCTATTATGTTTGACATGCACTTTCAACAACTTATATGTTATATTAGATTTTTCACGCTGGTCGTACCCCCGCTTTCATATTTTATGGATTAATAAAATAGTGGAGTCAGTGCCGCTCCACTTTTTATTATACACATATATTACCTATATTATAAATTTGCATTCACTTGCAATCCGATCGTATATAGGTCGAACAAAAAAGTCCGCTTAATTAGAAAAGTCACGTTTAGCGCAGCGCCTAATTAAGGCTCAAAATTGATCAAGCGCAGTTACATAATTATTAACCGCACGTAATGCGCTTCTGGTAACAAGCGC
>JAPYZP010003138.1:0-14074 GCA_030522985.1 Torymus sinensis | reverse complement strand
TTTAATACATTTCAACTCTGTCCCCCTGTTCCAATGTAGTATAGTAAATTTTAACAGATAATTTAATAATTTTTCATCGAACATTTTTCTCCGTGTATGGATGACGATGACCTCTGTGCGCGCCTGACGCGCCGCGGCATGAGCGAGGAGAAAATTTATCGGCTCGATTAGCGCAGGTCGCTTTCTGTGTGTGTAGGGAATATATATCGCGTAAGAATGAATTGAGGCTCGCTATAGGAGCGGAATTGAGGGTAAGGATTAGGGTGTGATTTATGTGCGGCTGGTTTGATGCGGCGCTCGCCGATTTTTCTGCGGATGATTTATTTTAATGATGGTTCTTCGCGAATATATTTTCGAGAATTGAGTCGTTAAAATGACATACCGATGGGTGCAGTTTCCATAATTCGGTCATTAACACGGTAATTTTTATAAATAAAACATTGAAAAATAAATGAAATTGATATTTGATGGAGCTTAATTATAACCTCACTTACATTTGGTATTCAAATAAGTGACAAAAGTATCAAAATTTGAATACGATCCTGAGTATAGTCGATATACCTATGCATGCCAAGATGTTTAAAGAAAATAGCGGTAATTCCTAACAATAGCAAATACTCAGACGTAACAAATAACACAGCAGACAGGTCTCGAGGCTCATTTACCGAAGTTATTTTGCGAACAGTATCTCAAGCCGCGTAATCGTTCGTACCGGTAACAAAATGAAAAAATGGACTATAATCCGTCTCTAAACGATCTACAAAAGACCGAAACCACGGAGAGGACCGGTAAGTGAGACCATGCGCGAAGTCAGCTCTGGTAACGAAATTTCAATAAAGTTATACTTATATCACTCCATCCCCGCGAAACATACATATACCGACGTGTAATATAGATTCGCGCAACCATCGGATCGTTACATTAACCCCATATGGGCACAAGCAGCGGCGTAATTGCGCTTTTCTCGTTCTCGAAAGCTCTCTCTATGTATACACGCTAACGTGGCCCCGTATCCGTCTGCTTTTCAGAACATTATGTACACTTCAGCAGTTCGAGCGGCGCCGGCTACAACAACATCGTCATCCAGCCGTTGCGACACGGCCACTGGAACGTGCACCTCGGCTTTCTGAAGATACATCACAGGTCGGTTGCTCTCAATGCGAAACCTATAGAGCTTGCACGCGCGCACATTATTATTATGCCGTTGCTCGGTCGGTGGGCGCATTGTTGCTCAGCTTGTATATTAATATTAATGCTGGAATAGCTTTTCATTTTGATCTTTATGATGAATTAATTCCGCTTAACAGTGCGTATATTCAAGTTTTCAATGCAAATTTACTATTGCTAATGTAATTCGTCGGAAATTAGTATATTTAGAAATTAACTGATACCCGATGCTTGCTCTAAATATAGTACAAATGAAACAAAGTTATTTTCAAGAAATTATGCAAGTGTATTATATACCAGTTGGTAGTCATAATAAGTATAACAAAACTGATTTCGATGATGATGCTCTTCAATCTTTTCCTTGTGTAAGAACAGAATTTTTGTGGACAAAAAAGTAGTCTATTGTTTAGCAACGGGAAATTTATCTTTGAAATGATCAACATAGACGCGTAAAAATAAACGCCTCGCGCGACAGTTGGAGAATTCCGAGAATGATATTTTCAGGAAAATGTGTGCTTTTGTAACCTAATTACGTATATACCGAGCAGATTAAAGCGTCAAGTGTGAAAATTGTCACGCGAAAAATTGAATTTCAATATTAATTATACAAAATGATTTACTAAGAGAGATATAATATTTTGTTATGGCATTACTTTGGGTTTAATATTTGATTTTATTATCGATTAGGCTTCATTTCAACTAACATGACAAATCTTTTTACATTGTTAACGTTAGGTATCACGTGGACATTGTGATACCATGGAACACGTGCGTAATTCATCCAGAGGGAAATCCGACGGTGCCTGCGATGCCCGCCGGCGACCCCAACCCGCGCTGCAAAGCCATCGACTTCACTCAGGAGAGAGATGATCTCAGGTATACATATTAACGCTTGTCATATATAAAATTTCTCGTAAAACGACTGGCAAGTTTGTTGCTAACCAATTTCCGTGTTGGCTTATGTTATCTGACACGCCATAAGCTTGTATTAGCATTATTAGGCTCTATGTTTTATAATTTATTGTAGCATCGT
The DNA here is from genome assembly GCA_030522985.1 of Torymus sinensis. NCBI lineage: Eukaryota > Metazoa > Arthropoda > Insecta > Hymenoptera > Torymidae > Torymus > Torymus sinensis. Next base: position 11,874 of record JAPYZP010003138.1, on the reverse strand, counting down.
CCATTTTTCAAATATTGTTGATATAAGAAAAGGAGAAAAAGATACTGATCTGTTAGCATTTGATGTTTGATTGAATAAAGATTCGACAGCAATTTTGTAGGATTCATCTGAATTATATGATTATTATTTCATATTATTGAACAGAATTTATTTAATAAAATGTTTCTTTATTGATTTTCGATTATGTTTACGAACTGGGTAACTTAATTAGAGGCAAAATCTTATCTTTTTCGAATCTTTTAAACTAAAAAATCCGTGCCAAATAAACAATACATTTGAAAAATATTGATTTTTCAAGTACTTTCTTGTCGAAGTCGTACTAAATGAAGAGGTGTATCTTGTAAATACCCGACGTATATAAAAACATGCGCGGTGGTTTTCTTAAAAAAAAAATCAATGTCTACTCTGTTACATCACCGATAGGTCAAACTTTAGAATTCGATGACAGTGATTTATATTTTAAAATATAAAGAAGGTTTCACTATGCAAAAATAATGTATCATAGTCAATATACAAACTAATAATGAATCCCTCAAACTCGCATTCCAATTTTAATATAATAACAACTACGCTGTTACCGACATATCAGCTGTTTCATTGACTAAATTTTATTGATTATTTTCACCCTCACCCTCGTCGTCCAAAATAATAAAAAAAAGCCCACACATTCTCTCTGCCCCGCAGGCTAAAAGTGGAGCTGGTCGCGCACAAGGACCGCTTCCTGAAGGAACAGTTCCAGATAAAGTGCTGCGAGACGGGCGCCCCGCTGACAATCTACATGAACGCCCGTGTCTTCGGCAAGGACCAGGGCACTCCGGTGCTGCGAAACGGCATCCACAGCGTCGCCGTGGAGGAGGAGCCGGCTGACGACGACGACGACGAGGAGGTGTCCGACTAGCGTTTACCTCAGCCGCCACCTCCGCGGCGACGGCCTCCGCCACCTCCGCCGCCGGCTCCTCGCGTCAGAGTCTATAAACCTATACACGAGTAGAGAGCCTATATATTGAGTACATAAAATATATACATAGTGTATAATGTCGAGTCCTATTTTGACGACGAATCGCAAGAAAAAAGAAAACATGCCTCTAGAATACCTCAGTGATATATATGTACAAGTTCGAGTACAAGGATGTAGGGGAGACCGAACGATGATTTAGTTTTCTTCGTTTGTTTGGGATTCTTTTCGGTTGGTTCATGGTTTTCTGCATTCCGATTATTTTTCATTTTCAGTGAGTCGAACACGTATATACTGTCGAAAGTGAGGTTTGTTTCTGACTAAGTCTGTGTCGTTTACGTAAACGATCGTTGATTTTAATTAAATTGAACGAAATTGAGTTTCTGACGATTAAATGTAGCTTGTTGAAAGAAATTGTAAAATATAAGTGCCGATAAAAGATAAAGTATTATCTATGCCTGGTGCCTCGTTCGTCGAGATGCTAATCCCACTCAAATATGCTTACTGAACTATATCAAGTAAAAAAATAGCAAAATATTTTAACAAAACGTTTTAGTTCAGATGTTATTTTGTAGACGGAAATAATAAGTTATTAAATTTTTAATTTGTGAGGTGTACGTTAGATAATATTCAAATAACTGCCTAAATAAGAATATAACAAATTGACGACAAGCAATATTATTCTTCGATTATCAATGTAAAAAGTGTACCTGAATTATTACGCTGGCTTAATGATAAATAACAACATTATTTGAAAAGTAACGCATAAAGTTTATCATGTACTAAAATGCACATAAAATACACACAATGATATTTAATCACATTAAAAGTTAAATGCAATGATAATTTCACGCATCTTCAAATTTCAATTGCATTTGTTTGGAAAAATGTCTGATTAAAGCAAATCAAATGAAAATTCAAAGATTATTTTTTTACATGATATGGTTCATTTGGTGACAAATGCCTTTTAAATCTGTTCTGGACCATCTTTATATAAATTAAAACTGAAAATGTGACAGGGAATATGAATATTCAAAACTTCACTAAACACATTTTCATGCATTTAGTGCGTAACATAATTAAATTATTACTAGTATTTATAAACAACGCAGTGACTTTATTTATTTTTCCTTTAATACTACAAGTATTGTAAAATCTAGTTCTATCTATCTTTAATAAATAATGTTATAATAATCTTTCAAAAACCATTCTTAAGGAAATAGGTAGCTGAACTCAAGTAAGGTCGCTAATATTAAACTTGCAAGAACATATATGCTGATAACTTTCGATTGAAATCGAAACTTCTTAGGCAATAAATACCTTTCTATAAATGCCTTGATAAGATAAATATCTCAATCTGCTAAAAATTTTTCAATCAGTGTTGATCATTAAAAGATCGCCAAGCGATTTCGAATTTTGGACTACAACAGGTCCAATTTTACTCTTCTTGCCAATCAATAAAAAAATCAGTAGTTTTAAATAGATATAACGAGTTTTACATAGTTTCTATAACACAAGTCGTAGTTAGTCGTAATAATAGATGATATAAAGTTCTGAAGAATCATACTGAAATAAACCCCGAAGAATGTGATGCAATTCTTCTATAAACTCTAATATCGACGTAGGTGACCACGTAAATTTTCTTAAGTTTCAATAATTTTAAGTAGAAGTAAGCATTAATTAATAGTCCACTATATAAAATGAATCCGCGTGATTTAGACGAACCGCGTTACTTGTACAAATGAAAATGAAAGAATGGTCTGTATTTTCTGAGCGAAAACGAGAAGAAATAAATTTGCATACAAAGACAAAAGTATCATAAAATTTCGATTTGAAAATGTAAAATACCTTTTTCATATCGAAAGATAATTAAAAATTCACGTTGAATTATAAATACAAGTTAAAATAAAAAGAATATAAATGTTGCGTTGCCAATTAAATTTTATTTGTCAATAGTTTAATGTACTGCATTTACTGCTTTTAAATCAGCAGGTGTTCATTTCGAGAGACCACCAATAGAAAAGATTGAATTTGTTTTAGTCGTTTTACTAATAGGACTTACTAATGTGCTGATTTTATAAAGGCCTAGATAAGTTTTTTAATTTTGTAAAATTTCATTTAACGTTGCACGTTATCGACTTGAACATGTTTTGTATTTGTATAAATTGTAGTTTAATTTCTAAATGTTTGTAATAAAAATAAATATACACAAAGAGCAATAACATTCATCAGCTGTTCAAGAATGTTAAATTCGTGAATTATCATTCACTCTATGCGAATAAAACAAATTTCAATCTTACACGGAATTTTCATAATAAAATACTCTATTAGCTAAAATATGTTATCAAAAATATTAATGAAATAAATTCAAAACTATATATTAATGTTAAGAATGTTAATAATTATTGTATCAGAATGAGTTAGTTTCAGTTTCGTTTTGAAAACTTCAATATATAAAATCTGGTCTGCTATTGAACAATGTGAAAATTTATTCAATATTGTAATTATCTACAATTATAATAAAATGTATTTTTATCATGAAGTTTTACATCGAATGCAATCAGATAGACGTCTACGTGATGCACCATCGTTTTACCTGATGAACGATAATATACACCGTTGAGCTTACGAGCAATAATCGAAATTTCATTATCCTCGCTGACATTGTAAGAGAAATAAACATTTAATTATTGATTAAAAAACGAGTTTTATTTATCCTTTATTCATAAAGTTTTACATATTTTTTTTCATAGTTTCACTTTTTTCAGTCTTAGGTTTTTGTACCTGCTTAGGTTTCACATTCTCACTATGCTAAACGATTAACAATGATGTTACTCGAAGTTTGATTTTAAATAAGTTATAGAATTAACAAATGTGAAAAAATTGTTACATTCATTTGAAAATCATGAATGTGTTAATACTATAATTTAAATGCGTATCACCTTAATATTATAGCTCTAGGTATGACATTTTTTTAACATTAATAATCTTGAACACATAAGATAAAATTTACATTTAAGTATTTGAAAAAAATGCAAACGATACAATGAATTCGGTTTTTTTACTACTCTATGTGCTATATTTATAAACGTTGAAAAGTATGTTTATTTATGTTTTTACTCATTAATAAAATTACTTTGTATGAATCATTATCATGTGAATTCCTGAATCTGGTTTCAATTTCAATGAAAAATTTACAATTAATTAGATGATTTGCATAATTAAATTTGCATAAAAAGAGCATTATTAAGTTTTAACCTAAGAGATGCATTAAAAACTATTATTATAATTTTTTAAATTTCTATGAAACAAACTACTTTTAAATAACAGCCAAAACTCACACTACAAAATCGAAGCATCAACATTAAAATTTCAATGTTTGAACTTTTCAGTTATACGAAGCTCAAAATACATTTATTAAAACAAATAAAAGAATCCGCTTATCTCGAATAATACGAGATTTAAAGCCCACACAATTCGCGTTTGAGAATAAATAAAAATGAATTTTGAATTTCAACGCTTAAAATGAAAATAAATCTGGAATGAGAATTCCGAGGATTTTTGTGAAAACAGCTTTCAAATTAATTTTTGAAGAAAGCAATAATAACTAAAAATACACTTCGTATTTTAGCTTTTGCATGCTAATTTATTGGGAAAGCATTAAAGAATTTCGATACTTCCTCTTCTTTATATCCTGCAAACGACCTAGATATTAGCTAAGCGCGCTCAAAATGTGTCACCGCTGATTTATCCATCGGATACACATTACACATTCACGTACATACACATACACAAGCTATACCTATCACTCTCGCAGTCTGTCATTTTATTTCATTCCCGGATAAGTTATGAGCATTTCACGTCAAAATCATTTTGCGAAAAAAGGATAAATATAGCGTTGAAGAAGTTGAATTAGAGTCGCAGGAATATGCTTATATTTATATAGGTATATGGCGATAAATTATATATTTTCGGAGGAATGAGCATGAATTACTATATGGAGCATATATACATGCGAAATTGGGAGCGTAAAATTTCAAGTACTATGAAAGTACCACAGTGAGTTTTTCTCTATTTTCTCGTTCACTGTTAACAATTCATTATTGTTGACAAATTTTAGGTTCGAAATTCCCTAGTATATATCGAATGTTGAGTAGTACCACGATTACTCGACCAATGTATGATAGATATAATTTTTCTGAACAATCATACTTTCAACTATTCAACAAACAACAACAACAACAACAGCAACAACAATAACAAACAATAATAATTTCTCCGAATCCCTTAACAACACACCAACAGAGTCAACAACTACCCCAACAACATTATACATCAGTGTTTTCCCCTCACTAAAAAAAAAGCCCCAATCAGCACTTGAAGTTCATCTTCTTCATGGGAATCCCCGTCGGGCCGTCGACGAACTCGCAGATATTGAAGCCGAGCTTCGCCAGGGGATGGCAATTGCTCTTGGGATTGCCCCATTTCCCATTGAACCCCATCCACGGGGGCATCACGCTCCTCTCCTGCACGGACAGCAGCTCAACCTTCTTCCACGTGGGCCAGGGCGTGCCGAATCCGCTCTCGTCGTACAACCTCGGCAGTCTCACGAACTTGTGCTTGCCGGGCGCCGTCCAGAGTCCGTGCGAGCCTCGAGCGCTGAAGAGGATCGGGTGCGAGCCGTCGGACGTGTACACCCGTTCCGGGAATATCGGCTTCTGGAAGATGCCCTTGCGCGTTTCCTGGGACTCGTAGAGGAAGGTGCCGCTGCGGGAATCGTAGCGGTAGAACGCGCCGGCGTCGTGCGCCGAGACGTACATCGCCACCGGGTGGTCCTTGCCCTGAGAAAAGGAAACGAGGGGTTCGTGTAGTGAAATTGCGATTTTAATTTTTAGTATGAGCGGTTGACGTGGTATCAATAATTAACCTTTTTTTTAATCAAATTTTATGTACGATACATATTAAAAATATCAGTGACTTGTTCATCCGACGCATGTAAATGAATCATTTATTCGTGTACAGTAACTCTTCGTTTATTAAAAGCCAGAAAATCATGAAAATATTGAAAGACTTTAAAAAGTTTAAAGTTAAACAAACGACAAAAAAGTTAACGTTACGGACGAATTTAATTACTTTTAGCATGGCAACATCTATAAAGTGGAGTTTATCCAGTCAAAGTTACGATTGACAAATTTAATAAATTGAAGGCACGGGAAATTTAAAGACCGTAAGCAAGCATGTATATTACGGTAGTGATTACAATTTTTACACTTCATTATAAAAGTATATAAAAATTATCGAATAATATAAGCGTTTCTACTCTCTAAACTTGTATCAGTGGAATTTATGGAAAATCAGTTATAAGTATACCAAATCAACTGAAATTTCAATTCATTTGGTATACTTACGAGTGATATTCAGTGGATTTGAATCATTAAAATTAACGACAGTCATCATCTGATAATTATCCTTAAGTTAAAATAAAATTTCAACAGCCACGTCCTTGAAAAACAATCCATCTTCATCCCTAACGACGCGCGAATTTTCCCGTTAATTTTTTCTCTCCCAATTACATTACACCGTTCACCCGTTCCCACACAAAGTATTTACATCTCGCTACAAAAGGCGTCGCGCTCCTCATTACAACCTCGCGAACAATCGCGCCGACCTTTGCAAACCTTCCACCCCTCGTGCGCGCAACATCTTTCCCTCCCAAAGAAACGCGCGTTGAAAAAAAAGCGCGAAGGAAAGAGCGAGAGAGAAAAAAAAGCCGCGCTTCCTTCGCGCCGCGCACTCGAGACAGAAACCAACCCTGGGCTCTCGTCGCGCGTTTTTCCCCTCTAAAATATGAAGCGCCGCCGCCGCCGCCGACGTCGCTTTTATCGAAAATTGCAGCCCCGCGTAGAGCGACGAGGCGGATCGATGACGCGACTTGCACGTGCGGCTGCGGAAATTATTATAGGGTGGAGAATTTTTCGCGTCGCTGTATACGTGCGGGAAAAACGCGCGTGATGGCGAGTTTTGTGCGGAAAAATATTGAGGCGGGAGGGTTTTTGCAAGGGGAATTTGATTTTGGGAACATTGGGAATATTGAGATGGATGCGGGGGGTTTTATTGGATTTTGAATCGGTGCGTTTGTTTAGTTCGACGGTTGTAGGTATGCACGATTTGGTGAAGTGTACAAACATATATGACGGGGCTGATTGAGGAATGCATATTTTGAATAAAATTTTTCATAGAAAAATAAATTTACTCATCTGTAATGGATTACTATGAAAAGTTGAAGAATAGTTCGCATAGTGTATATGAACGTATACTGACTAGTTGATAACGATTTGAGTGCGAAAAAATATACGAATTCGTAAAACAAAGATAACTGAGAAATGATCATTAAACATTGAAAAATATTATATCCAGTTAAATTTGAAGATCTTATGATTATAAACTAAACAATATTTTCCATACAAATAACTATTGTATCTAAGTTTACGAATTTTCGATTCCGAAGACGAAGCCAACAACACTTGACTAAACAAATGAAAATTCCTTTTATTGCAGAAATCCTTAATACACTGACATTCTCTCGAAGATGATAAATATTCAGCATGGCGCTTGTCGCTTTAATTGCAATTAGACAAATTGATGTCTATTGGAGAGTCGTTGACAAAATTTCTATATATCGCCGCGATCGAGGGCACAGGCATGGAAAGTTGCCAACAGCCGAATGATGTAAGATAGGCGCAGTACTGTACAAGCAGGAGCAGATATAGGACAGGCGCTGCTGGACACTTGTTACGTCGGTCTATTATCTTCTCTCATTCTTTAGCTTTTTTTTTGTCAATAAACAATATCCAGTCGCGAATTTTTTTTTTTTGTTATTCGTCGCTTTTTGAATGCATATTTGTACGTCTAAAAGGTATTGTCATATTATTGGTTAGAAGCAGGGTGTAGTAAAAATTGCTAGAAAACTTTTTTAAGTAACATCCAATCTTAAAGACCTTCATAATCAAAAACATTCGTAATAATAATATTATCGTATACCTGAAACCTCATTTCCACCCTCGCCACAACTCACCTTGAAATACAAACTAACGTGCTCCCAATCGCCCACGTGGCTGCCGTACTCCTTCAGCCTTCCGAGACACATGCCGCCGAGGCTGGGTATGGGCCAGCTGCCCAGGAAGCCCAGGTCCAGCACGCACACGGCCTTGCCCTCGCTGAACGGGTAGAACATCCAGTAGGTCACGTGGAAGTGCAGCGGCTTCTGCGGCTGCTGCTTCATCTTCGTGCGCAGCACGGGTTTAAGCTTGCGACGCTTGCGCTCGTCCAGCTCGTTGTAGGGCTTGTGGCTGCGCGAGAAGCGACGGCTCTGGACGACGACGCTGGGAGGCAGCGGCGGTAGGACCTCGAGGGAGAAGTCGTTGGATTCGTAGCTGCCTATGGTGGGTAGGGAAGAAGAGGTGATGGATTTATTTCTGGGTTTTGTACAGTACGGAATTGTGGAGATGATTAAATTTTCCAAAGAATTGTACTTAACGACTTGTAGGTACTGGCAATCTCTTAATTTTTTGGGAACTGAGAAAATTTTTCAGAAAAATTCTCGAAAAAAAAGCTCAAATTTGATATACTCTTTTGGTGTTGAATTTACCAGATAATCGTTGATCGTGAACCGAACTTAACAACCTCAATAATTTATGTATATATCTTTATTTAATTTTGTTTCATCCATTAAACTTTTTTAAGTAATATTTCGAAATGAAGTGTATATAAAGATCAAACTTATCAAAAAAGACGTAAGTTTGTAATTGGCGTTCAATTGAAAATTCCAAAAAAAACGCGTCCAATTAGTGGGAAAAACTTCTACGTAATACCAGCGGTTTATAGAATTTTCATGCTTCGCAGAAACCAGATTATAACCTTGAATTGAATAGTGAAAAAGCTGGCGTTAATTCCCCAGTGGTGTATACAGTAAATTGAAAAGGATAGCTTTAGTTTAGCGATAACTTTTGATAGAGATAGTTTAGAACTCGCTATACCGCGCTGAAATGTAAAACATTCGCTTATTTATTAAATCAAATTCCTCATGCATGACAAAATACATAAATTTTCATTTAACTTTGATAGTATTTTATGATCTGTCGCATGACATTTATGATGTTAGCTCATTAAATATAATAACTGCATCGATTACATTACCTCAATGCGTTTATTAAGATTTATGATGGATTTTGAGAAATATATTTTCATCGAGTGTATCATTATTTTATTTCATTTTCATCACATCAACACTACCTTTCTAACATTATATTAATAAAAACATGAAACTACCTATACACAAAAACAAACCAAACTCCCCCGCTTACCAGGCACACTATTCGTCTCGATCGGGTTGCCAGCAAACTCGTCCAGCATCCCGGTCGCCTCCACCTCGTTCTCCATCATCGCGAACTGCTGCTGCTGCTGCTGCTGCGTCGCCAGCACCGTCGTCTGCTTCCCAGCCAGGCAATTCTTCACGAGCGCGTAGATGGGCACCGAGCCGGCGGGCTTGCGGCCGTGCAGGAAGGACGAGTGGTTCTGCAGCAGCGAGTCTGCGGCGGCGAAAACCGGTGCAGATCGTTATTTTCGATTTTTTTCCTTCCGCTTATATACATGTATATACGTGTGTGTGTACGTGTGCTCGTTAGGATGGCGAAAGCGCCGAATATTCAGCGCACGATGATGATGCGACCGCCCGATAAGGCACTCGTGATGTATGTGAGAGAGGGGGAGAGAGAGAGAGAGAGAGAGGGAGAGAGAGAGAGAGAGAGAGAGAGAGAGAGAGAGAGAGAGAGAGAGAGAGAGAGATGTTTGGGATCGGTTCGTCGCGTTGGTTGGGTAGCGCTTTGAATGGATAATGGGGAAAGTTGTTGGATGTGTGTAAGAGGTGGAAGGGGGAGAAGGGGGAAATGAAAATAAAGCTGATCGGAAACGGTATCGTCGCGTGATTATTGCGTTTGCATAAGCCGCTCGTGACGTTCATGCCGATGGGTTATTGATGGGCCGCGGCTTGTTAAGTTTATGGTTGGGCCTATGCAATTGGTAGCCGGCCGATGTTTGGGATTGTGTGGGGGAGTAAAGGCCCCTATTCCAAGGATAGAAGTTTGGTATGAATTTTTATTGTAGAGGAATACATCACATACCGTCGTTTCCTCTTTTTTTCTTTTCTTTTATGGTAAAACCAACCATTTATATGGTTAGGTAAGGCTTGTTCTTTTAATACATGTACGCAACGGTTTCTTTCTTATATATGTAACGTTTTACCATAAAAATTTATCATTGTAAACAATAACTTTCATATATAAGTTGATAAAAAAACGTAACCATGCTCTCATATTTCCCCCCAGCTATTCATGAATAATCCACACGGAAATAAAAACAATGACTTATTCATATACTCGTATAATATAATCCACACGGAAATAAAAACAATGATCCAGCAAACATAATCAAATCCTCACTTCATTACAGATGCATAGTCCTTCAAACTTCCCCATCCAATTCCTTTCGAAAAATAAAATTTAAAAAAAATGGTCTCCCACCGCACGTGACATAATTCCTCAACCAACCATACCATCATCCACCTGTAGTATAATCACACTTGCACGCCTACACTCGCGCTGTCACTCGCGATCAATCATTCCGCAACTATGTACAGACACAACCGTGCATTATCTTCCCCGCTCTCTTCTAAAAAGGTCAGTGTGCAACGCATCACGCGACAGGTCAGCGTACGTATGTACATATCTCGTCGAAGTGGAACGCGCGCACACGTGTTTCCCCCCGTTCGATAAATGGCGACGCTCGCGGTCGTTCGTTAATTCAATCGCGGCCAATTTCGCCGTATGATGGGTACAATTACGCGGCAGCGCCATCGGGGCTAATTGATCGGAGGGTAAGAGGAGGGGGAGAAAGGACTGCTGAGGATTTTTGTGGGTGGCTGCGGATGGCTGATTGATGGGATCGTCGTCGTAGGGGTTCTTGATGGGGAAACGGTGAGTGGTGTAATATATATAGGAAGTGCTGTTGGTTTGATGATTATAGTATAAGGATTCGGTTGTGGTGTGTTGTTGGGGTTTGAAGTTACTTCGGTGTTGTTGTGGATAGCTTTATAATATAAGGATAGCTTTATAATATATGTTAGCGAAATTATGAAATGTAGTAATAGTGTGTCATTGAAAGTGACGCTACAAATTTAGCTGATCTTTATACTAACAGCGTTTCAGAAATCTTGAAGCTTTATTACTGTATTGGAATAATTTCTGTATAAAGGGACTGGAATTTTTAAGTCTAAAAAGTTAGTGTCTCTATTATTTAAATATTAATGTCATTTAAATATAAGCGAAATCCCTTTATGTCAGAGTTTTATCAACTTTTTTATGTTAAGACAATTATATAATACTCAATTCAGTTATGCCGTTGTAAAGCTAATATTCAAGCTAACAATAATTGTAAAGCTAATATTCCAATATTTCAAAATAAAACAACAACTATTGGTATTACACCGAGCTTATCTTATAATCTAAGGCATATAAGAGTAAAGTGGAATAAAATAAAACGATTGAAATAGTGGAATAAAATAAAACGATTGAAATTTTGGAAGCCCAAACCACACTTGTCAGCTGAAAAAAATTATAAACCCATATATCTCAAAAAACTTTTTTTCCCCTACATACAGGAATTTTGTTATCGAAAAAAGAAACTTTCGCGCTTATGTCTTCCACCTCTCTATACAACGCTATATCGAACAGAATATTCGCGTCGAACTACACTGAAAAAAAGATATTTTAGCAGCAAGGAGAATCCACTTGATCCAAGTGGAAAATAATCTTATTTTATGACACTAGTAGCGATTTGCTTGGATCAAGAATAAAATCTACTTC
>JAPYZP010003137.1:0-12709 GCA_030522985.1 Torymus sinensis | reverse complement strand
TGATCATTCTTAAACAATTAAAAATGATTTATAAGGTATATTTTTCATATTTGGAAGCTGTCGACATTGGTTATTTAAGCTTTCGGATAAATGAAGATAGCGAACTAGAAAAATGGCCAAATTAGCGTAGTGGCCAAATTACTCTTTATACGGCTCAGTTGCGATGTCGTTAAGCGATCCTGGTATCTGCTCACCTTCGAACCATTTAAATTCGTATTTATTATCGATCCTTCCCAACCATATTTATCTGACGACAGATTACTTGGTACTTACAGGTGCGCGTGTGCCCAGATATTAGTGATGTGCTACGTTCTCAAAATATGCTGATTCAATTCTGATCGTCAAAGTGGCAATATTAATCTATCAATATTACTTTTCGGAAGTTTAACTAGGTCTTGGTTCACGAGGTTAGACGTTTTTATAAAAACGGCTGCGCTGGCTTCGTTAACCTCGTCAAATTTAAATCCGTACATATGCCAAACAACATTTTAAAATTTTTCAATAAATGTTTCTGTTTGTCTTAGGGTTTTCAAAGGCCGATTTTTTCCTTTTTTTGAAGAAGGCTGGATTAAAATCGCAACCTAAAATGGAATGTTCATAATATTATTAAATTTATTATTCTGAAAGTTGTATGTGTATACATTGAAATTAAAGTCGTAGCTGTAAAAGCATTTTTGATATACTCAGACTGCGTTTTTCTTTTTTTCTCTCTCTCTCTCTCTCTCTCTCTCTCTCTCTCTCTCTCTCTCTCTCTCTCTCTCTCTCTCTCTCTCTCTCTTTCTCGCTCTCTTTCCGTCTCACTCACTTTTTTCCATCCAATTGGCTAAAAATAAGCGTCCGACTCTCATCATGCATTATTCATTTAATTAGAAATGTGCGCGTGCTTGCGGGGGAGAAGGTACCCGCGCGCTCACAATGCGTTTGATTTTGTGTGCATCGAGCAATTATCGCAGAAATGGAGGCAAGAAGCTACCAAGATAATATAATGATTGCGTCCTCACTCGAACCAAATTGCCACTAATCAAGTCAGGGTAGAGTGTACGGAGCGTAAACACTGGCGAGTTTGCTGCTCGCGTTAATAGTACGTTAAATAATTGCATAACAAATGTCTCACCGCTACATTCATGTAGGTATGCTTTAATATTCCCTTCTTTGGCAGAGATAAGTCGTAAATTTGGAAAACCGAACAATGTCGTCAACGTACGTTCACTTATTATTATAATGAAATGAAATTTTCATTATCACACAGATCCACCACTGAAATAAGTAGCGTGAATCAACTGTTCTGAATTAGTTTTCGACTGATCGCTATTTTACATTTAGAGTACAGTATTAGGTCAATAAGGAGCTCTTTCTATGGGGGTATCAAAATTGGACCGTACAAAAGATCAATCAAATGTTCAGTGCACAAAACGCAACTATACATAAATACTAAAAAAGAAGACAAATATTCCACTGCAATCTAATGAAGAAAGCAAGGACAACTCAATTTAAAGCTCGCGTTTTGTTACACCCGATCCTTATCCACTTCCATTTACGAAACGTCGCGGTAAGCTCTTAAGGGCGCCCTTTAATTGCGTCATGGATCAACTTTATCAAGATCCGCGATAAAGAAAAAAATGATCCAACTGCCTATAGGTATATAACCGAAGTACAAACGGTCGTCACAGCTAACGCTTTCAGTTAAGAGAAAGAAAATATCCCGCTGAATCCAGCTTTATACGCCGGAAATTCCAGAACCTAACAGCACCATTAAATTTAATAAACTCCTTCCAGGCTGAAACAGCAACTTTTCTCGCGGTGTGCCAGCCAATAACCAAAATGAAAATAAATGTAATAAATGGGAAACTGCCAATGCTTTGCTCTCTCGCGCTGGCCTCCTCCCATTATAATTTCCCAATAAAGACTGATGCAGAATCAGTCGCGGCGACGATCGCTCGTATATATACGCGTACCTCCACAGCCGCGCAACGATGGCGATATGCGCATGCGGAGAGAGCGAGAGCGAGCGAGCGAGCGAGAGAGCGCGACGAGGGTTAGCGTGGCGGTAGTGCCGCCAGCGCGGCCCAGTCTCCCTCGCGCGACGACGTGCTGTGCACGTGCGTGTTGCCCTGTGTCTACGTCAGTGCAGAATTCTGTGCTACGGCAAATACGCGCGGGTCTGCTGAACCATACAGTGCATAGTGGAAAGTAGAGAAACTCGCTGGAAGAGCTGGGTGTTAATCAGATCGTGTATATTATTTATATCGGTATCGCTTTGATCACCGACAGTTTGGCATCGACAAGAATTTCGGCGAAATCAAAGAATCGGCGATTTAGCCCGGAAAAGGACTTGGACATTGCGCAGGAGTTCAACGCTCGTAGTCGCGGCCGTCGCGCATTGGAAACGACGATCGATCCGTGCTCGGCGCTCCCGGCGCTCTTTTAAAAATAGCGCATCGCCGCGCGGCGCCTCGGCGTTGATCGAGCACCGCGCGCGATTGTATTCCCGCCGATGAATCTTGCCGAGCCGACGTAGAGCCAACAAAGCAGCGGCCAATGTTTGCCCCGCGGGGATTCCGGCGATTTTAGCCCGATCTGAAATGTGAGGAGCGCGGAGGAACGATGAGGAGCATCCTCAGCGCGGCGACGCGCTGCGCCGATCTGCTGGCGCGGGTCCGGCGCTCGGCGAACTACACGGCGGCGGTGGTGCAGCAGCACCAGGCGCGCATCAACCGCAGCTTCGAGCCGGCCATCGAGGCGGGCTTCGAGGACGAGGCCGGCGAGGAGTGCCACTCGCTCTACTTCGTCCTCGACTTCTCCCACCAGTACTACATTCCGTTCATCATACTCCTCGGGCTCGTGGGCAATCTTCTCTCCTGCGTCGTCTTCCTCAACACCCACCTCAAGATGCGCAGCTCGAGCTACTACCTGGCCGCCCTGGCGACAGCCGACTTCAGCTTCCTCTCCTCGCTGCTGCTCGTCTGGCTGAACAACACGCTCGGCTGGCGGGTCTTCAACAAGGACGGCTGGTGCGAGACTGTGGTGTACGTGAGCTCGGTCTGCAGCAGCCTGAGCGTCTGGCTGATCGTCGCCTTCACCGTCGAGCGCTTCATCGCCGTGCAGTACCCGCTGCACCGGCCCCACATGTGCACGATCGCGCGGGCCAAGGCGATCGTGCTGGTGCTCGTCACCCTGGCGATGGCCAGCCACTCCTACTGCTTCGTCACTGCGGGCGTCGTGCACACGATGGACGGCAACGAGATCTGCGACATGAAGATCGAGTACCTCGAGACCATGCGCATCGTCAGCATCATCGACAGCATCGCCAGCTTGATGGCGCCCCTCGTGCTCATCATCGTCATGAACACGATGATCACGAGGAACCTGCTGAGGTTCAGCCGCAGGTTCGGCCAGAGCCACAGCTTCGGAGAACCTCGATGCCCGAGCAAAGAACGATCCGACATCAATCTTAATCAGATACCGGTGAGTGCGCGCAAATTTTGTAAGAATCCCCCTCCCTCTCTCGCTCTCTCATCTCTCTCGTTCCGGAATAAATAGAGCCGTATGAGCGAATCCTGTTTGCCAAAATGCGGAGTTTTACAAGAAATCAATTCTTAAATGTTTCAAAAACATAAAAAGAAAAATTTTAGGTACGTATCTGCAATAATTTTGTTCTCGTTCTCAAGAGTCATGTAATAGACGAGAAAACTGGTAAACCCGCGAAAATAGTCATGTTACACTGTTTTTTACCGCACATCAATTTTTCCTGTGATTTAACACGGAAAAAATGAATGAAAAGTAATTACTGATGATTAGCCTATATTAAGTTCTCATAAGCGAGAACAGAGTAAAAAAACAAAATTAGAGTAAAATAAAAAAGCATTGATTTATGCTATGAATCGTCAAATACGAAGGCAAAGTTTGCAGTATTTGAAAGTCGTGTAAAAAGAATTACGAAAATCCACTTTGCTCAGGTGATTCTGGTGCCAAAGATTCTTAGCTTTAATTAAAGCGCCTTTGTTGTACTCTCCTTTTGTCTTTGAGAGCTCAATATAAATATTAAATTTCTATAAAAAAATTGATGTCCGGTTAAAACAATGTCACAAACTGTTTTTGTTGGTTTAATATTTTGCTATTGTATAATCTGTGGAAAGTGAAACAAGTTATTGCAGGGGTTGTAATGTATCCAATTTTTTTTTATTGATTTGAATGCTTTCAATGATGTTCTCCGAAAAATCACATTTCTTGTGATACCTATGAAACTTGTTGAGAAAGCTTACTTCGAAGTTCCAAAGTTAACATGTGATTCTTATCTAAGCAAGGGGAATAATATGGTATAATTTTCAATATGGCAAGCGGTATCAACTTCAGAGACATAGAAACATAAAGAAAAACTACTATAAGTTGCGATATTGATGATGAAGAACATCCTTAGGAGCAGATTTTTATGTAGAATTTGTCATATAAAAAAAGCTGCAGAGGTTTTCTTGATGTATGTGATGCACGTGATAGATAGAGAGAAAGAAACAGAGGGGGGGGGGGAGAGATGAGAAAAGGAGATGAGAAAAATTATACGCATACGCCGGAATCGCAAAGGATCGCGTGCCGCGCATTAGCGAAAACGTGTTTCTCGCGGCGCGATGATGCAATCGGACGTGCGGCCCGTCAGAACGTAAACATAGCTCCCGAAATAAAGTGTACACAGAGTTTTTCGAAGTGGAAGGCGGCGGAGAGCCGCACATTGTTTCGAGAGGAAATGAAACGTCGAATTGGTTCTTTTCTTGTTGTCTCGCCGTCGCTTGCTCCCGCAGGCAAGTGCTCGCGGGGTTTAGCAGCTGACTTACTCTGTCACTAGTGAAAACAAAGCGGAGACGGGTTTAGTAATGCGAAGTACGACGGCGCGTGCCTTACAAAATACAGAGACGAGCCCGCCCGCTGCGATCTGCGCGTTAAAAATAGAACGGTAACGTTCGCTATCTAACATTTTGATATTCTCATAGGAGGTTCGTTACAAAAGAGATTTAGGGCGAAAGAGTGAGGTTTCAGGGGAAAAGTAATATTGGTATAACCTTGTGCCCGACAAATCATATTTTTTTACAAAAATAAACGTCGAATGAGTACAGCGAGTTGGAAGGAGAGAAAAGGGGGCGAGAATGCTCGACAACAGGACTTATTACTTTTTTCGCGAAACTTCATTTACTGTGCCAACAGCTCGGGCGCGCTAATGAGCTGATACCCCGAAGCAGATAAAAAAGTTTGACCAGGTGTTGCTGTCGTCCGACCTGGCTTATAACTTTATGCGAGATAAACTAACGGCTTTATTGTCACGTAATTTCACCTGTTTTGCTTTCTTTTCAAAGAGAATGCTTTGTATTTGTTCTCCCACGCGGCGGAAAGTTTTGAGCCGTACTCTTTTCTACTTCGGTGGGTCGAACGTTTGAATTATCAAGCCGACTTGGTGGTTTTGATGAGTTATTGGATAATATTCTCCTTTACCTAACTACCTCTGTTGAAAATTGAAACTTTAATTTCCTTGATGGAATTATTGATTTTTCTTTCGAGAACGCACTTAATTTCCATGCGCGGATATTTGTCGTCGCCGTATTTCATCTCACAATGAAAATTAATTATTTTCAACCTCTTCAAATTTCAACAAGAACAAAATTAAAATTTTTATTGCGACGTCATCTTATATAATAAGTAAAAAATAGGTCAAATATTGCAAATTACCAGACGTTTTAATTCACGAAGAATGTATAATTTAATTATTTTATATATTTTATTAAAATCAATCATACGGAAAAAGGTTGAAGATTTTTTCTTACTTTAGAAAAATACCATTGGAAATTATTGTTTTGTTTATAAATGAGGGTACAAACTTCGATTATGTAAAAAAATTAGTATAATAACATATATCTAATTTTTTGTATAAACCATAATAATTCCTTATTAATATAGAAAACAATAATATTTGGTATGTCTAAGATATCAAAATAATTTCGTTTCCCCGGAAAGAAAATGTGATCAATATTAATTTCTCTGGACCGCCGGAAAATAAGACCCGCGAAAAGCAAGCCCTACATGCGCTTTTGCTTAGCAAATTTATCTCAATACACGCCTACCGCAGCAGAGCCGACGCGCAGCGCTTGTTGTGTCATTATCGCAACGCGCGCCCGGTGGGCGGATGCGCGCGCGCGCGCTGACTAAATTTGATTGATACCTGCTGGTGAAATTTAGACGCGATATACCATAATGTGAAGCGGGGCGGCCATTTCTGTGGGTGGTTGTATGCGCGTAAATAGTGGTGATTGAATCTTTTATGTAGTACAGTGCAGTAACTTATACTATACAGTGGTGTAGCTATCGGTGTGCGTATACGCGCGCATTAAGTGATTTGGTAATCACGGCCTACCGCGTGTGGATTTAGCGTGGATCACGCAGTTGAGGTCGATTAATTATTACAGTTACAGTGTGCATTAATTAGATTCTGGTGAACGTAAGAGAGCTTACCGTAAGCTACCGTAAACAAGTATCATTTATAAAATCAAATCCAAGACAATTAGACGAAATTAGAACGAGTTATAAATAATATTTAAGATATTTCAGGAGAGGTTGACAATCTAATCCACAATAGTAAAGTTTAAAATAATAAAGTCATTTAGTTGTACAGTTATGAAAACTTATAGAAAGACGCTATTTTATTGTCAAGATTACTTAACCAAAGATTAAATCAATTTTTCATTTGGAGACTATAAAAGAGCAGTAAATCGAAAGCAATAGGAATAACGAAAATTTAACAAAATGACTAAATATTTATCTCGGAAACACCAAAAAAACACTACTTTTTTCTACTACTAGTCCAAACGTACTGCTCGTGTACTATTTTGTTTTTGAGAATATATATATATAAGTTTTCATTATGATTTCATTTTAAATGATACTATAATCATATAATTTTTCAAAGCATGAAAATATTTTTTTTTCTATTTTGATTTTGAATTAAGAATTTAAATAATTTAATTTAGAAATTCAAATTTAATGGAAGTAGCAAATTTTCGCACCTTTTCCTTAGAGACCAATCAGAATCAATCTTTAAATGCTTCACAATATCCGGCCATCACTTTTTTAAGAGAAGAGTATTTACTGCAAGCAATAATAAGTATATATTAAATCATCGAAATAATCCTTTAAATGAGGGGCTCAGAGCAAAAATGGGTTAAGTTCTATGCTTATACACACAACTTCACCCGTTTTTGCTCCGAAGCTCCTCAAATAGACTCATCTGCGATGACACTTCACAAAAACAGTGATAGAGAAATATGAGATTTCAATTTATTCGAGGTATAAACAACTAACGGCCAAAAAACTATAGATGAATAACGTAACGCATGTACATGTGCATAATTCTGAAAACCTATGGATAAGTTCCTCTATTCTTTCGTAAGGATAATCTAACGATAAGCTGCCATCACATCCGTTGTCTTGGTCACGCAATCAGCGGTGAAATGATCAATATTGGTCAGGCGTTAAGTATTCGCGAAGTCTCCACTCGCTTTAAACCTCCTAAAACTTTCCACCACGCTTATATATTTATCCCCGCGAATTATGACAATCGCGTCCCCGCCGATCAGTAAGCTAACAATAATTGACTTCCCCCGCAGCAAACGGCGTCGGAACTTTCGCCGCTCACGGAGCACACACACACACAGACCCGCTAGGATTCATTTCCCGAATTATTTTCGTTCGGATTTTGTCCAAATATAAATCGAAATAATTCATGGACCTCGGAAAGAAGCCGCGCAGTTTATACAGTTGGCGAGAATTCAGGTGGACAAACATTCGCAAATAGTTCATTGTAGGAATTTCAATTTACTGGGATTATTCCACAATGCCGGGGAGACACTTCTCATAATCGCCATGTAAACATACCAAATTTTTTTCTTTAAAAAACCATAAGGGTTAAGGGGAAAGTACTAATTTTAAATTAAGGTTGAAGAGGTACGAAAAGCTATTTCTTATTAGTTATAACGTTTAAAAACTCCATAAAATGTATGAGACTGCTAATAAACAGAAATAATATAACTCATAGATTTCAGAGTTATGTTAATATCAAATGATTATTTCATTAAAAATAATAAAAGTTAACTTAAATAAAATATACCCTAATATAGTAGTGATTAAATTATATAAAAAACTTTGTTCTATTGTCCGAAAATAACCATGTTAGTTATGGTTACCCTAAATTCAAATTCTTAAAAATACCTAAAAGATACCGAGTAACATTAATCCTCTTTGACTATGTAAAACGATAACATCTACGGTAATTGGCAACATATCTATGTTTAGCCTGAATTCCATAAACCTGCATTCCTTTACTTGATATTAATTTAAAGACTGAAAGGTAGAGTACAGTTACGGAAAATTTTTTTTTCCCTTTAAACAAAATATACATTATAATACAATAACATATATTACACAAAAAAAATATTAATTTTTCTAAATTTTGACGAGTTTCCAGCCATTACATTTGAAATTATCCCTGAAGTTAGTATTGAAATATTATTTAATTCAAAACATTCCCAGCGTCGGAAATTTGTTTGCATCCTCCTGCGATTACAAGAATATATTTTTAGCATCGAATACTCTAGCGATAATTGCTACTAAGAGATAATTTAATTCATTTTAAATTAATACTTTTTTATATGGTTAGATTGCATAGGTTTAAAATAAAAACTAAAAATTTATGAAATTGTAATAAAATTTAATCTTTCAATTAAAAGAATAAAAATCAAATAAAAAATTCTTTTGATAGAAGTTTTCCAAATTAGTTCCAGAATATGCAAAAACAAAATGCAGAAAGGTGCAAAAAAAAATCAGACGCTGGGAACATTTTAAAGACCATAAAATTAAGTTATTAGAAAACTGCATTTAAGGATGTTCAATGGTTGTAGGCGTTGGTAATTTGACGAATTTTTTACAATAATTTTTACGCATTGCATGATAAAAGTAAGAATATACATTGAAAGAACGGGTCTTGAAATAACGAAAAAAAATTCTTTTAATGAAATTTAATTATTGTGAAAACCAGTTACCGTCCGCCTAAAGAAAATTGAAAAAAAAGTTAACAATATTTTTCACTTTTTATCCAATTTTGATTTGGAAACGGTAATTTTTTTCCTTATTCAATTTCGGGGGAAGGTTCCGATACAAAAAAAAATTATTAAAAACTGCAAAGTTACATGCAATTGTTTATATCAGATTTTCAATTTGATAACAGTTTTTAATAATTTTTTTTTGTATCGGAACCTTCCCCCGAAATTGAATAAGGAAAAACATTACCGTTTCCAAATCAAAATTGGATAAAAAGTGAAAAATATTAACTTTTTTTTTCAATTTTCGTTGAAAAAGAATTATTTTTCATTATTTCAAGACCCCTTCTTTCAATGAATATTGTTACTTTTATCATGCAATGCGTAAAAATTATTGTAAAAATTTCTTCAAATTACCTTCGCCTACAACCATTGAACGTCCTTAAAGATAAACCTAATTTTAAAATAAGACCTACCTCTGAAGCGACAGGTTTGGTTATGTTTCCTACCTTTTGTTTACTTAGAAATCTTCTGCTTCATAATACACATTTAATCAATTAACAAGGGGAGCACCAGACATGCGGGTCCTGGATTTGACTAAAACTGTAGAAGGTACTTCTTTATGACAAATAACGAGACCTGTCTTGGGGTTATTCTGAATGGGCTCTTTTTCCAAGACCCAAGCTTTTTTATGTCTAAAATGAACAATTTTTGATAAATATGGGGTCTCTTTCTTTGGTGACAGATTATTGAATATTCCGGTCATGTAAATGAACTAAAGAGTTTATAAAAGAAGACAAGAAAAACTTTAATTTAAGCTGTGTTTCTTTGAAATATGTAGTTTTCTTAAAAAGTTATCGACTATAAAAAATAGACTAAGAAAATAGCTTAAAATACCACCCGTTATAAGTGTTTGAAAAAATAAGAAATTTATAATCATTTTCTTACTCTGTTTTTGATATCCTATAACTTTTTCAGAAATCGACATTTTTTAATAAAACACAGCTTAAATTAAAGTTTTTGTTGCCTTCTTTTATAAACTTTTTAGTCTATTTACATGACCGGCATATTTAAAAAGCTATAACTAAAGAGACCCCATTTTTATCAAAAACTCTTCATTTTAGACATAAAATAGGTTGCGTATCGAAACAAAAGGCCCAATCGAAAAAATCTCGAGGCACGTGTCTTATTATTTGTTATAAAAAAGTACCTCCTACAGTTTTAGCGAAATCCAGGACCCACATCCCTGGTGCTCCCCTTGTAAGTCTTTACGAGGCCATTCTTATACTCAGATACTGCATTGACAACAACCGTATCTGTATTTCTCCTGGAGACAAATACTTCCTTCGGACACTTTTTCCAAATTAAATAAAACTTGGACAACACTTTCAAAACAAGACCTGTAAAAATGTCAGTTGCGATTCCAATGCCATGCAGCGACTGGTGGCCACGTACTATCATAAGACACTGCTATATCACAAATATACTACTTGACATAGTATCGTGTACTTCGGGAACTTGCTGATGAGCAGTTCTAAGTACAATATCCGTGAGGGCACTGGCATTTTTATGCTGTGCTTTCAAATGCAATTGAAACGCATTCTTGGACTAGTAGTTCATGTTCATGATAGTACAAAGTCCCCCCTCCTCAACCCTCGCTCTATCTACCTATGTTCTCTCGATCCTGTAATGTAGTGTGTAAGTGTGCATGTGTACCTCGCTGATCGTCCTCGACGCTAGCAATAACAACAAATTTAGACGAACAATTGTCCCCCGGTGGAAGTCGGATACGCTAATTTTGATATAAACAGAATAACCAACGACTTGGCGGTTTAGTCGCTCAATTTTCGGCGTCTGACAGACGAAAGTTTGCTGCAAGCTGCTTACTTTGCTGAAAGCTGCTCTCCTTTGCTTTTGATGAGCTGTGCACGAGCGAAGCGAGTGCAAAAAGTCACATGAGGTAAAAATTCTCTTACGCACCAGTTTCGAACCGTATATTTATACCCCAAGAGCCGGATAATAATATTAAAGTTATGATTTTGAGGTTAGGGCTCCCCGCGAGTGAGAAGTTAGGCGACCGAAGAATTGGGCGATCTAAGCGCCCAACTTCGGCGACTAGCTAAACGTCGGTTGTACCAAATTTCTTTCCGTGTATATTTGCTTGCAAATCTAGTGTGCTTATTTATATTTGTTATGTTGATTTTCTGATTATTATTTCGTGTTTGTCATTGTGGTTGTTTGAACGTGAGATTTGCGCAGCCGAGCAGGCTTGATGTCTTCAGTAATGAAATTTATTTTCAAGGATTCAATGAGAGGCACTGCTCATTCGATATGTTATAAAATTTGAATAATATATTATTGCCTGGCGCCCTGTACATCGTATTATACCTTCGGCATTGCGCTTGATATTACCTTATTTAATCTGCAGGCTTTCAATTAGTATTTATTCATATTTGCTTTTTTATGGAAAACTAATTATCACCTTAATTTATAACGGGAAAAATATGTTATTTCCCAGAATTAACATTGCATAATCGGACTGAAAATTAAATATAATATATGTTATGAGTGAGCTATCGCAACTTTTAATAATAAATAGTGACGGAGCCTGGGCTTGAGCCGCCGATTCTCGAGTCAACAACATCACCCGGAAAGAACGTCGATGCTTTTATTCTATAGTTGCCGATGGCAACATCGCATCTATAGTATATTAACGTGAATATTGCGTCGGTTCGATGCCTTATTCCAATGTAACTGTAGCATATGTAGATATCTGCATTGCCGACCGTTTACTGTCTCGTAGCAAACGCAGGGACAAGTGATATTGGCGACGGAGGTGAAAATTAGAATATCATTGGTTTCAAATCGATATACCTATCTGATAACTGAAGAAAGATAAGTTGCATTTAGTAAAACTAAGGCAATACGGTAAGGCGTTGGTGCGCTTGATGTGAGGTTAGGCAAAGCCGGCTGGCAGAGCACCCGAGGTTAGTATAGACAAACGCCGACATTTTGACAGAACAAGACTTCGTTTTGTATTAAATTAAAGTTGACTAATATGTTGATGTTCCATTAAATTGGATGCCGCAAAGAAATATTATTTGGATTGGATGTTTGAAAGAAACATGGTATACGTACGATAGTATAGAAAATAAAATACGACCATTAAATTGGAAATGCTCACAAGCAAAACAAAAGAGATAGAATTTTATTAAATTCGTTAAAGCAAAATTCGCGGAAAATCTCCATTTAATTGGAAGTTTCCTGAATGTGTAAAGAAGGCGCTTCCATTGAATTGGATATATATATTATATATATGTGCGTGCGTGCGTGCGTGCGCGCGCGCGCGCGTGTGTGTGTGTGTGCGTGCGTGTGTGTGTGTGTGTGTGTGTGTGTGTGTGTGTGTGTGTGTGTGTGTGTGTGTGTGTGTGTGTGTGTGTGTGTGTGTATAAAAATTGAATTTGGTGACGTTGTTTCCAAAGAAATAAAATTTATGCGATAAAGCAAATTAACGAAATATGTTTTCTTTGTTTTTCTAGAATTATTGGGCACAAAAATGGCAAACATATCAAAAACAGTAGAAAGATTCTATCTTGGAAGGGGATGACGTTTCTATCAGGTTGAGATGGGAGAAATGG
>JAPYZP010003136.1:0-12039 GCA_030522985.1 Torymus sinensis | reverse complement strand
TTCATTGTTTGTAAAATATATTTAATTGCCCCAATGAAATATTTGATTGTGACATGCCAATTAAATTTTCATTGATTTAATTAAATTTTTTTCTCAGTGCAGTTTAACACCTAGATACAATAAAAGCAATGAACATCGTTTTTACTATTGTATGTACTTTGGTATAGCATACAGCCTATTTGGTCCAGTAAATTAAAGTGACCTATAGCTATTTCCCAATATTCTCGATCCATACTTTTTAAATTACTTTACAAATCTCTTTTGCTATAGGACGGAGAACTAAAGTTTTGTGTTGGTTTTAACATCACCCGCGCGCTGATCGAATATGGTTTAGTATATCTATGGCACACCTTGCGTATGATTAAAAACCGAAAAACATGTTCAAATACTTTCGCATACTTACATGTTACGAGTGAAAACTCTTAAATGATCGGTAAAACTACATATAGGACAGCGGTGACCCATCCAAATATACTAACCCCACCAGCGCTACTTAATAACTTCAATGATCAGCCAAGGTGCACTTGCGCTACCTCAACAAAGTGTCGGCTTATGTTTGCTACTGTTTCATTATATGTTAAGAAGAGCATTTAATAAAAAATAAATTATAAACAATTTTGAAATTCCTACGAAGTGTATATGATACCATTTCTAAATACTATAGGATTTGTCACCGGCGCAGTTAGAGATTGCATACATACTTAAGACTATTTAAATTATTTCCTGAAAATGATCCAGACTCTAAAAATTCGCTCCTATACATCATACCGCAACGGTACTCACCTTGAACATGGCCGACGCCATCGCCGCTCTCACTCTGTATCCGATCGACGTGCCCGGGATAGCGACCCGCTTTGAACTCGAAACTGTAGGGATTGGGCGGCCCCTGGGTCGTCGTCGTCGTTGTCTCGGCTACATCGTAATGGAGCTGGCCGATCCTCGGCGCCTGTAGAATATGAGATACGTCTCCGTAACAGAGACCCGCCAAGGCGAGGGAGACCTGTGTATACGCGGAAAAGCAAATGCATTTGGTTTTCAGTTGCTCGCACGAATCGACTTTCTCGAATTTCTCGCGCTATTGAGTTGCCTGGAGAGTCGTAATTAATGAAAGCAACTTTAAGTCAAACGAACGTCTGAGAATCGAATGCTTCGTAAATTTTTCTGAAAGCTAGCTTCTCTGGCGATGATTACGTTGTATTTTAGAATAAATAATCTCATTGAAACGTTAGAAAAGGTGAGCGTACCTCATTATTCAGAATACCCAATATTCAGATTAACAAAATAGCAAAAGTCTTTTAAAATTCTTTTTACTCAAAGTATTTGATTCTTAATTAAAAATAAAACGTAATACCGAAATTTAGAAATTACAGTTCACCGATAACCGAAATTCAGAATCAAAATATACCAAATACCGACATTAAGAAATCGAAACTTAACGACAACCATAATTCAGAAAATGAAATGTAAAGAACAATCAAAATTCCAAAATTCAAAATTATATTAGATTTTCTGAATTTCTGTTATCGCTAAACAGTCATTTATGAATTTTGGTATTATGATTTTTGTTAATTGAGAATAAAAGACTTTTGACTTACATCGGTTAAAAATCATTAATTTTACGAATATGCCTCTAAACCAATTGATATCTTGATATGGAATATTTTAAATAATATTAAAATAATATTAAAATAATAATAAATAAATACTGAAATTTTTAAGCCATTAACTATCACGAGCACAACATAACTGCGTAGTCTTTTTCAGACTTATGCGCGTAGTCACAAATGAAACACGAATGGTCGCTACACATCCTCTGCTTTCACTTTCCGCCTCTGTAAGCTCTCCTCTCAGAGCCTTATGTGCAAATTCTCACTCACTAAGACGATTCTACAAGCATCCCACAAGCCCTTCACCCAATTCTATCGAAAACGGAATAATTAAAAAATGCAGCAACCACTTAAAAGACTGTCACGCAAAACAACGCCACTTACTATGAGAAACTTCATCTTGGCATTCAGGTGCTGCGCTGTAAACGTGTGCACAACGCAAAACGCGATGTGCTACTGCTGAAACGAAACGTTGAAGAAATTCTTCTCTCGCTTCATGTGCCGCAGTGAAAGTGATGTAAGGAACTTTGTCGAAACACACGCGCGCGCGTTCTCCGCGACGAGTAACTGCTGAGAGAAATATACCTACTGCGCGGCGGAAATATAGATATCATGTGGTTATCCTTCTCCTTATTTACGGCGTTGAACATTTTCAGTAATGGCATTGTTTGTTTCGGTTTTCAACGATTTTTTGTTTTGTCGAAAATTATTCTCTACGATAAACGGCAAAATTACCTCAAAATATTGTACAAGAATGTTAGATATTATTTGTAAATTTATATTATTTACTATACAATCAAATTTTAAATATACATTATATGTTCTATGTTGAAAAACAAATTTAGCTAACTCTTAGCCGCCTTTTTAAGTGGAATGTTTTCCTTAAAAAACCATTTTGAGAAAAAAAAATTAGCAACTTCCCAGGAAAAAAATAATAATTTTGTTTACTTTCACAAAGTTGTTTATTTATTTTTACGTGTACATATATGCACAATTCTCTTGAAAATTTCTCCTAAATCAGTCATAAAAACGACAAAAACAAAAATTTTACTTGTTTTATAAACCACACAATACTTATGCGAAAAAACTTTGAAACACTGAAAAACGGTCTTGTGACAGAGTTTTGATAGTACTTACATTAATTTTTCTTATGGAAATTTAACATGGAAAAATGGACGAAAAGTAGTCACTGATGATTAACTAATAACAAGCTCTTAAAGATACCAACAAATATTCCATAAATAAGCAATTAAAATAGAAGAAAAGAGCTTTAATTTAAGCTAAAGATCGTTAAAATCCCTCGACGTCGTGCAAAGTTACATGCATTTGAAACTTGCAAAAAAGGACAAGAAATGATAAAAATCTTAAGAATTAGGTACGTGAATTTGGTTACGATTTGCATTTTTCAAATGTATCTAAAAAAATCTTACCTAAAAACATTCAATTTTTTACCCTGCCTTTATATTATGTTTTATTTTTTAATCAACAAGATTTTATTTTTATTCATTGTTTTATACAAAGTCGCAAGATACCGACATAAATTTGATAAATATATCGATTTATTCGGCGGTGATATAATCTTCGTATACCAAACCGGTTTTGTAAATTTTAATGTCTCATCTTCAAGGCCAAATGGTTCTAAAGTTGTAAGTTTGGTTTCTGATATCCTGTTTAGTTCGCGTACATATTTTTCTAGAAAATATTATCTACTTTCAATAAAGAAATTACCCGATCGAAATTCAAATAAAATGAATATTATTTAGTTCTTTAGACTACTCTCAATCAAAATATAAAATTAAATGCGAATTAAATGAAAAATTTGAATGTCGAGAAAATTATTTGTTCGATGTCAGTCCGACATTGAGTAATATTGATTTATTCAAATATTTTTTGTAACGAAATTTAAATAAAAATAAAATTTAATAGTGTACTATGCAAATAGTGCGTAAAGTGAACATTTTTTCACGAGTAGCAATATAGGTAGCTCGGAAACTCGCGACCGGCCAGTTATCCGCGACGATCGCTACTCTTGGAAAAAAGTCACGTACGGATTGCAATACAATATTTTTCGCGCGGTCGTGCCAAGTGTGTGTCTCAAAGTGATTTTTTTTTTATGCGAAAAGGAAATTTTCCGTACATGCGTACTTTATGCCTGGCTATCCACTGTATATATGTACACTGTATGAAGAAAGTACACGACTTTACACATCGAAAAATTCACTTTACATACATACATATGTACTTTACGCACGACCGTACAAAAATAGAACTTTTCGATACTAGTACAATAAATATGCAAAAATCATATTTATCATGTGTGTCGAACATTATTTCGCTAATTTTCGATACACGGAAACATGCTCATAAAAGACACTGAAATAAATTAATAAACTACCCTATCTTTCTTTCTAAAACCCAATGAATAAAAAACTCCTAAAACAGGGGTTCACTTTTTGGAACAAGAAAATAATATTCTAAAATTTTAGCCAAAGCCATCTTCCGAGGTAAAAAGCTCAACGTGTGTGTACGTGAGTGTGTGTGAGTCAATGCCATAGTTTACACTGGCTGTCACTTACTAGGAGAGTGTACTAGCTGCAGGTCAGGGATTTTGCTGAAATTTTAGAACATGTTTTCGAAAGTAAAAATATAAAGAAAGCTACAATAGTAGACCGTAACTGTCTAAAAAAATCAAGTTCTGAATATTTCGAGTCTTGTTTTTATAAAATGTTGAAATCTTGAAAAATAGACTCTTCTTCAAACAATAATCAAACAACTACTGACTAAGTATGTAACTTTTGACACGACTGGTAAAGGATTTATCAACATAGATCAATGTGTGTCTGAAGAGGTAAAAATACTTAAACTTGAAGCGTCGCACAATTTAAATGTGTCTCCTTATTTAAATACGAATTGGCCCTCAAAGGATCCCATTCATATAATGTAATAATCAAACAATCTAAAAAAATGGTATTGTAAAAAAATATTGTACAATAAATTTACTGTAAAGTAAATGTACGGTAATTTTCTAGATTTTTATAGTCGGTGATATAGTTTATCAGGCAGTATAGTATAATTTTTCCAAAACTTTCTTCTCAGTGCAGTAGCTTTCGCAAAAATTGATATTTCTTAATTCTGAAAAAGTGAGAGAAGAATCTGTTTTTCAGCAATTTTTTAAAACATGACTCGAAATATCCGTAACATGAGTTTTTTAGAGTATTACGGTCTACTACTGAGGCTTTCTTCATACTTTCACTTTCAAAAACAAATCCTAAAATTTGAGCAAAATCTCTGACCCGCAGGTATAGTACCTACTTATGGGGACCTTATAGTCTTTTTTCCAGATTCGAATAAGGAGGCAAGGGCCGCGCGCAGCGTGTATATACTCTCTACTAGTTATGACGTCACAATTGTCGTAAATTGTAACTTGCTATAACTTTGTTAATAAATGTTAAATACGAAAAACAAAAAATACGTGTCGATTATTTTTCAATATTCTATTTGATGGATCTAATGGATTTTTTCATGCAAAATACCAATTTACGCTACTTAGTACTCTAAGGTATGCCAAACTGTACCAAAGTGCGTGAAAGTCTACTAAACTGGCAAAACTATTCGAATAATCAAGCTCAATTTATGTTTAATATCTATAACTATGTGTGATGTGCTTAACTATGCCAAAGTGTGCCAATCAGTACTAAACCTGTGCAAAATGTCCGAAATCTACCTACTCGAGCACAGTTTGGCACAGTTTCGGACAGTTTAGCACAGTTTCGGACAGTTTAGCACAAATTGGATTAAAAATAAACTGAGGCAGTTTTGTACAGTTCCACTCGTGTTAGCACTCTATCGTACAAATATTTTTTCGACTACGGTAGTATTATTATTTCACATGCAGTTAAAACTTTAGCAATATATTAACAATATATTCTATAAAAAGTTTTTGCTGTACCGTAAGCAGAAAAGTTTCATGTAGAGAAACTAAAATTTAATGCATTTAAATTTTGTAAATTTATGATACTTTATATTACTGTAAATATATAAATTTCCTTCCGTTACTTACAAGTTACGTTCAAATTCAGTGCACTTTTTTAATTAAAAGTATGTATTAAATTTAATGGAAATTTGGTATAAAGTATAAATTATAAAGTAGACTAGTAAAGTAAAGTAAAGTGCACCATTATAAAGTCCACAAGTAAAAAATAAGATAATAATTATTTTATTCCGTTTAGAATTGAGTACATGAAAAGCATCCAAATTATCTAGATCGTACCAAAACGGAACGCAATAATTTAATCAATTTCTAACTTCTTGAAACTTCCTTCGACTCCAAAAAGATCCGTGGCAGACTTTGCTTTTCCGGGTCGCTGGGACTCATCAACGCGCTGGGTTGTCTCATCGTGAAGGAACCATTCATAATGTTGCTCCATTCTTTTCAGCTCCTCAGCGAAGAGCTCCTTTTGAGGGCCTGCCATACCGCCTGACTCGTTTGGAAGTATTTTCACCGGAATATTGAAATCCTCTACGGATTCAACCTTTTGATGCAGATGAAGCTGAATAACATACGCAAAATATAAATACTCAACGTTTATTGAGGCTTTTTGTAAAATAAATGAATTACTTAATTTCTTAAAATTATCGATTAAGACATCTTAACTAAATAAGAAAAAATTAAATTCTTTATTTCAAAGGCAATTCCCGAAATCATTTTATTCCAGCCACCAATAAGCTATTTTTTCTAGCTATCATCTAACTCCCTTTCTATATCTCAAGGACGAATTTCTAGCAGATTAGTACCGGAGGATTTAACCAGCCTGAAGTTTGCACTAGCTTAAATACAGAAAAATTTCAGTGATGCACTTACAACGTCGAGCAGCTCCTTCTTCATGAACGGCCGCATGATATTCATGAGGACGTCCATGGCGGCATTCGTGTTGACGAAGTGCAAACCCTTTAGTCGCACAGGTAGGCCCTCCTGTAAGTAGAAGAGGAATCGCTTCAGAGCCATAGGACTGAAGCGGGCGATGTGGCCCATGACCAGGCCTTTGAGGTCAACAAGGATTACGTGGCCTTTCATCGAGCCCTCGTTGTACAGCCAGAGATCAATGACCATGGTCAAGATCTTCATGTTCCACGTGTAGTCATAGTTGGCGGGATCCGGGTCGATGAGCGCGCCATAAAGCACCTTGTAACCGTCCTTAGTCGGCTCCTTTAATGGCATATTACATCTGCGCCAAAAGTGGATTTAATTATACGAGCATATAAATAAGTATAGGTTTGCCGAGTTTCTAAAAAACCGTTTGAAATTCTCTTAGTGCAGTATTTGCTGCTATAATAGTATATTGATATGAAAAGAAATGATTCTAATGGGGAAATAACCAGTACTGAAAATGAGAAATTATTTTGAAACTGATTTAGAATGACTATGTATGACTTTTGACGATCGATTACACTGTATCAACGTGAACATATTAATAAAAGAACAGAGTTTAATCCGTAGATATAAGTTACTCAATAAATAATATCAAATAAGTTTTATATTTTTTTGACGTAAGACTTATACGCTTAAACTATAAGATATGTATCAGGATAAGGAAACATATATCTGTGATTCCCCCGTAACATGCCCAAAATAGTCTTAAAAAAGTTTAATACTTAAATCGCTTTAAATCTAAGTTGGAGTAGGTTTTTTCCCACTAGGGTCAATTTGGCACATCGATATTTAAACAGTTCATGAATAATAAATTTTTATAGAAATCGAAAGAAAAATACTTCTAGTCTTTGTCTCTACTAAAAAAAAATAAAAAAAGGTTGGTTTCATTTTTCATTCATCTCACAGAATGCAAAAAAAGGATATATCCATTCAAAATAAAGTGTAATTTGATAGCTCAGACTTTGAACTTTGAGGCCTCGTTTGATTTTTTTACCTAATAATGGCTTAATTTATCAATTTGAAAAAAAGTGAAAACGGGGCATGTGTGGCACCCATGGGGGCACGAGTGGCACACGAAATCGGTCGAAATGTGTTGCGCCCTTGCGCGACGCACGCCGTCAACTATTCGTTCCCTAACCAATAAAACGCTGTAAAATCGAATTTCGCTATTCATCATTGTAAAGCATATCATACAATGAAATATATGCAAAGTACTTCTTATTTTAATTATTTCACATTTGATTAGTTACGTAAAATTATAAATCTGAAAATACTTTATAAAAACCCATGCCACTCGTGCCCCACCTGGTGCCACAAATGCCGCGCTAGTGGGGCACGTCTCGCACTTTTGCAAACTTTACTTTTCGATTTATATAAATAAACGCGTCACAAAAAAGTATATTCAACTGTACATCCTCATTCTTAATGTAATTTTCTAACATTTCCACTTTTTTAAATGTTCTTAATATCTGTAATTCCTTTACAGTTCTACGTTGAAGTTAGGGTGCCAGTACTGCCCCACCCCATCCTCTAACTATAATCCATCATTTTTTAAAGGAGGGTATTTAAAATAAAATTTAATGTAACGCTCTTCTCTTTCAGAAAGCATTCTACTAAAGCAGTTAGCAGCTGTTTTTTGTGAATGTTATATCGATGTATGTATATCGATTATTATATACTGTAAATAACGTAATTTTATCATTTTTCAATTTTTGTTAAAAAAATAATAAAACACGTTGTAATGATTAATATAGATTTTCTATCATACTTTTAAAATATTTTAACGTTATACCTGTGTATTCAGAATTGTTACAACTCAAAATTTCTTGAAAAATTAAGGTGTCCAGAACCAGGGAACACTTTGTGGTGAATGGGAAAAACCAACGTTATTTATTTTTTCACTAACTTCTTGTTATTTATAATATTTGAAATAAATTAATCCACTTCTTTATAGGGGGCCTTCTAAGGATCATTTTTTTTTTTTTTTTTGTATCGAAAATGCTTTGCCACCACTGGACTAAACTCCCCTCTATAATAACGTTATTTAATTGTTAACACGGCAAGAATATACTTACACTACTTTTTTAATATTCTTAAGATCTTTGGCCTCATTGATATTTCTATTCGAAAAAAATTCTGGTACATGCGTTCGCACAGTGTAATAAGTGTCGATCGTATTTTTCGTCGGCTCTGAACGGTAATAATTGCTGTGCAAAAACAGTACCAATTCACTGTCAGTGATTTGCGGCAGATGAGGTTGTTTGGAGCACCAATCCTTCAAAGTCCGAATGTCATCCTCCTTGAGTTCTGGATTCCTCTTCATCTCCTCCTCCAGAGGTACCATTTTTATCTTTGCCATGCTTGTTTATTTTGCTTTTGAGAGCGAGAGTCTTGCTATTGATAAATTAATCAATTAAATAGAGGAAACAGGACGTTGTTTCCGTGAAAATTGTTATATCTAAAATTTATTGATCCTCCTTCATACTTCAAACTGAGTTGTAAGCTACTTTAAACTTGGGATACTTAGCAACCAAGAGGAAACTCGGAAGTGGAGTGCGAGGCAGCGCTGAAATTTATGTAGATCGCGATTTGCTGTATCACAGTGCTGTTCTCATTAATGTGTAAGTGTCACAAAAGCCTGTATAAAGTGACAAAAATACCTATTAGTCTAGATTGAGAGTACTCGTTATCTCTTATTATGAAATAAAAAATTAAGGCAAATGAAGAACTTGCCACATCACAGTTTACGAGGTAAACCAAAATCGTGATGCGAGAAAAAATTTTAATTACATTTTTTATCACACCGCCAATCTTTGTTGCGACAATTAAGTTCAATGATTAAGTACGATTTGTTGTACGAGAATAAAAAAAATCTTCTTAACGTATGAATGCTTATGGAATAATTTGAAATAAGGTAACTCCAGTAATTCGGCCGTATATGGCGAATTTGGCCACTCACGCACACTTCCTCGACCTCGCTTAATGGAAAACCTTAATTATACATAAATTGTTAAGCGAATAATTATACCTTCCGTACCCGTGTCGAAATGTACTATAAAAATTTGTCGAAACCTTTTCAATTTTTAAGTACAAGAGAATCGCATAATACATAAGACGATATCTGATTAAAATTAATATTTTGTTTCTCTCTTTCTAAAGGTAAAAGTGGACGATCTGACACATAGTAAGGTTTCACTCGGGTATTTATACCCTCTATCACCAACAAAAAATCATCAAAAATATGAGGTGTTTTTGAGAAAAAATGCATTTTATAAAAAGTACATTTTTTAGTAAAAACTGCATATCTTGTGTTACGGATGGATATCCGTAATTTTTATCAAAATGTCATGCAGGGGGTGAAAGAGGACGTTAAACCGCGTATAGTTTACACACGAGCTTACAAAATCCATAAAATGACGGAAATTTTAAAATAACCTTGAAAAATAAAATTTCGAAGTCAGGATATTGTAACGAATTTCGAACTTTGCAAACCGAATGAAATTTTAGTGCAATCTAAAAATAAAAAATAAGAGAAGAATACTTAACATACTTAGACGTGTCATTCAACCGTGCAAGTGACTCTTTACGAAGAGTCCGAATTATAAAGCTTGCCTTGTTTTGATATCCCCCTTTACATAGGGGACTTAAAATTTTACGCAATATCTGCGTAAAATAATTTAAATAATAAAACATAAAAAGATGTGCCTCTTATCGTGTCAGATCCTTGTGTTGGATGGTTACAAATGACGTTCTTTTGACGTTCCTACAACGTTACTGATGTCACCATCGGTAACTGTATGGCGTTCGTCGTTGCAACGTTTCCTTCACGTGGAAAAATGTTCCAAAAATATTTTAAAATATTCCTTTAACGTCGTATTGACGTTACTAGAATGTTTTTATTGAATCCAATGTTGCAGGTACGTTGCGACCACGTTGCTCCGACGTTCGCAGAGCATACAAAAAGTACCGAAAAACTAATTGAGTTCGTCACAAAATGTTCTTATAGAACGTTCTAAAAACAACGTTACTTAATCAACGTTCTATTATCGTTTACACAACGTGGCGATATAATTTTTCATTTGCTCGTCGAATCATTTGAAAACTGAAAATGACCTTCAAATGACCTTGAAAATGATAATGAATCACAAGTTCAAGGTTATTATTTAGTTCAACCTTCAAAACCGAACAACTTTTGTATTTAACATTTTGTTACTTTAAGGTGATACGATACCCACGCTATTACTCAAAATTGAATCCCCGTTTTTCTCCTTCAATTTTAAATTTTTTCAGAAAAAAACTTTGACACGTTTTAAGTTTAATAAAGAACTACATCGTATCTGATAGTTTTTTTCTTAAAATTAAAAATTATACTCATCAACGCTATTGCGTGAGTATCGCAATACCTCAAGAGGGGGTCCGGAACATTTCGAACACCCTGCATATAGATATACAACCAATGCTATTTCTTGTGTCTGTGCGCTGTTCTTGTTTATGTGCACTAGCAAGATCACGCGCGCATCGTTTTTATTTGCTACATAATTCTAATTTTAAGATTTGTTTCTAATTTTAATTTTCGCAGTTTGTTAGGCTGTGTCTACATAAGCGTTCCAGTATGCTAGTTTTCGTCAGCACACATATCTGTGATGACACACGACCTGTAGGAGAGGGAGTAATTATCAACTGTGATTGGTCGCAGTTACCAGTAACAAACTGCGATTGGTCGGCTCTACAGGTCGTGTGCTGTCACAAATGCGTGTGCTGACGAAAACTGGCACACTGGAACGCTTATGTAAACGCTTACACAGCTTTACTGGTAACTACGACCAATCACAGTTGATAATTACCCCCACTCCTACAGGTCGTGTGTCATCACAGTTATGTGTGCTGAACTGCTGACGTCCTGACGAAAACTGGCACACTGGAACGCTTAGGCAGAATCCACACTATACCCGTACCCCGTATCCGTACCCCGTCGAATTTTCTCGTGGAGTTGACTATCTTACAAAGTCTATGGTCCTCGAAGACATCGATAGTGAAAGTCAAAAGCGGATCTATGAGAATACATAGACTTTGTAAGATAGCCAACTCTAAAAGGAAATTCGACGGTACGGATGCGGGGTATGCAGATACGAGGTAGGGGTATAGTGTGGATTCGGCCTATGTAGACACACCTTCATAAGGCTGGAATCACATGGTGCGGAATAGAGCTGCAGAATAGAGACAGCCAATCAGAGCTATGTTTGCATTTGGAGAATAACTCTGATTGGTTATCTCCATGGCGCAACCTCTATTCTGCAGCTCTATTCCGCAGCATGTTATTTCAGCGGTTTCAGCCTAAGGGTGCCTTTTCATACGCAAAGCTAAAACGCTACAACGCTGAAAAGTTCGTTGTGTTCAACTTTTGACGCCCTTTCCACATGTGATTGATGGGATGCGTCGTGCGCCGCGTGCGCCGTTCGCTGATTGCTCAATTCTTTTGAAAAAACTGTTGGTACGATAGAA
>JAPYZP010003135.1:0-12041 GCA_030522985.1 Torymus sinensis | reverse complement strand
GACATTTCGACAACCTGCCAATTCCACGATAAAACTATACGACTCCTGAATCCCAATCGTCGCCATTCGATCCGCAAATCCTCGTTTTTTTCTTCTCCCCCCGTGCCCGAAGACCGCACATCCTGCGGACCGAGGCTATTTGCGCGCACGCGCTCTCTCGCCGGAAGTGGCCTAATCGGCCCTTAGTTTGCGCAGTACAGTTACCTGCGCGAGCGAGGTGAGCGGAGTGCCGGTGTGTATACGTCGGTGTAAATTCAGCCGTAGTTGCGAAGGGCTGTCTGAAATTGCGCAATGGCCGAGTTTATTGCAGGGCGAGAGCGCTTGATTTGGTTTCTGGTGAGGGAGGTTTATGGGATTCGCGCAGCTTTTTGAGCTTAAGGTTCGTTGTAGTTTGCAATTGGATTTGGAAGCGATTCCTTTACTCTACGAATTAACGCTAAAATTTCTATTCTAATACAAAGTTTCAATGCCTAACCAAAATCAATGTCCACGTTAAATTGTTTTGGAGCATTCTGAAATAAGAACCTCGAAAGATTCAATCGCCACCGAGTCAATATCCCGAGTCATTTAAAAACACGCCACCGGAGCTTTTAAACTTCCGAGAAAAGCATTTAAAATCCCGGCAGGCTCGTCTCGCTCTCTTCCTTCTCCAAACACGTGTCCGCGCGATCAGCTGGCCGGTACACACGTGGTCCAGCCCCTCTTTTTCCTCTTCCGGCTGGTGTTCCCCCTCGCCCATGTGTGTTTGTGTGTGCGTGTGTACACCAACGTCTTCGCGCCGCTCTCCTTCATTTATCAATTTTAACGTTTCTCGCCTCCCCCAGGAGAGGATTTTGAAATTCGTTGAAAAGATCGCTTCTGTGACGGTTTACTAAGTGATTACGAGGGAGATGCTAATTGCGGAGGGGAAATGTGAAGCGTGTGAGGAAGTTTTTCCTCGTGTGAATGAAAGATAAATATATGGTTTGGGTGTCGGAATGAGGTTTGGCCTGTTTGGCTGATCTCTTTTTTACGAGGAAAGTTGTTGGAAGGCAATAAAAATGATTAGCGCGTTCACGGAAAAAGTAAAAATAGGCGGTAAACCCGTTTAGTGATAAAATTTGATTCGATAAAGATGTACTGAATGTAAGCAATACACAATACTACGGGTATATTATTACAAAGCTCTCCTATGAAAGCTAATCGCGAACAAAGCCCAACCAAAATCAAAACCACCAACTTTCAACTCGGCAAAACAAAGCCAATCACGCACCAACAATCCATCGCCCCCCACCCCAGCCACCGATGAACAAACATCCACCTCGGTATTCTTCGCTGCTCACCTATATACCGAAAGGACCTCGCGGCAAACTTTCATCCCCGAAATAAATACGCGCGAACGCGGGGGGGGGGGGGGCGCGAGTGCGCGGAATTGGAAATTTATCCCCCGAGTGTTTCGCGCGCGCACGTGCCTCGCCTCTTTCGGAGGAGGTAAAAGTTTTCTGCCAAGAGAGAAAGAGGAGTAAGAAAGTTTGTGCATACGTGACGGAGTTAGGGGTCGAATTCTTTATTGAAAATTTCACTCGACGCGGAAGTTATGTGCGCGGAAGGTTTTTCGGGAATATTTTCGCGGGTAGTTTTGAATTTTTGGTGGATTTCTGGGGACGGGTTGGCGATCGAATTTTTTAGGCGATTGGGTGATGGGTTTTGGAATTTCGTTTCATCGTGTTTTATTTATTTTTCTCTGGATGGCTTTTTTGATACAATAAAGAGATTCAGCTACTAAAAATATGAACCTACTCATGAATTTATCTCTATTGAGTCACGTCATTATCGCGTGAAAATGTTAATAATGCATACATTGTAGAGATAAGAAAGAAAGAGCAACAGTGTATTTTATCGAATCCTATACTTCATCCTTCAAACGACACTTTTTCAAGAGTACTACCGACCAATATGATATTTTCTTTTAGTATAGATATCTAAACTTTTTAACGACGTTTTTCCACAAAATAACACGCACAATGGCACCACAAAGCGACTACAACACCCAGTGCTCCGCACCAATTACAACTCAATCAATTAAACACCAGTAAACCTCAATCCCTCCGCATCCCAAATTCAATCGCACAATTGAAATCGGCAATCAAAAGCCTCCCCTTCCGCACTCCCGTAAAAAAAGACAGCGCGCGTTATTTAATGTCACACGAGCGATCGCAAACACTCGCGCGCGCCTTTCAAAAACGCTTTAACCTCGCTCGTACTTTCACAAAAGCTCTCCTCTCCCGTACATGATCACAACGCAAAACTCTCCCTCGCGTTTGCACGCGTTCGCGAGATATATGCTCCCCCAATTTGTCGCGTTCGCGCAAAATTCCGCACAAAGGTCGCGGCGTTTGACAAAACGAGTCGAGCTTTTCACCTGCCGGGGAGAATGACGAGTGCCTACGGGGGTGAACGAACTGCGCGTGCGTAGGAGTGAAAGGGATGACTCGCGAGGATCGATTACTGACGATCTCGCTTAAAGAAGCGGAAAATTGAATGAGATTCTGATGGCGGGGAAGAGATTACGAAAGTGGCCGATCGTTTTGATTAATATAATTTCAGGTAAGCGAGTTCGTTAGAAAGTTGACAGCGTATAGGATAATGTAAGGTATTGAAATCGAAGCTGTGCCTTCGTCCCGCAACTTATCGATATATGTATATATGGCAGTGACGTGATCCCGTCGATGATTAAATTTGCAAAGTTAAAATCGAAATTGACGGTAAAAAAAAGAAGTTAATTAAGAAAATTAGTTGAAAATTTAAAATTTATTCATTTCTAATAAATTTTAAAAGTAATAATTCACCGTTGCCATTGATTAGCAGTAGGGATCTTAGAAAAAAAGAAGTAAGGTAGGATGACTTTTGACTTGACAGTAATTACCATCGTGGTGGGTAAAACGAACTTTTTGATTAGTGATGACTGGACAAGTTTTGAAAAATTTTCTAACGGCACGAGGAAAGTCGCTTCTTCTTAACTATAATAAGTTTTTTCTAAATAATTTAATTCGAACGTTCGATTGCAATTCCGTGTCAAGTCGTTTTTTATTTAACCTACTACATAAGATTTCCTGTATACTTAATTTAACGGTACAGGTATACAAATAAATGTCACGAAGCAGGTGCTCA
Source organism: Torymus sinensis (assembly GCA_030522985.1). Lineage (NCBI taxonomy): Eukaryota > Metazoa > Arthropoda > Insecta > Hymenoptera > Torymidae > Torymus > Torymus sinensis. The sequence continues at coordinate 8,891 of JAPYZP010003135.1, read as the reverse complement.
TAAAAAATAAACATAAATTAGGCATCACCTATTCCCCCATTTCCCCAATTTTCCAAAACCACACTGTACCCCTGTTCCTTCATTTTGTTCACTCGCTCACCTATACCAAACCTATACAACGCCAAATTCCTGGCCGAACCAGCTCTCGAAAAAAAAAGAAATCCCAAGAACGCGCAAACTGCTCTGCACTCTCAGCCCCCCTGCCGAAAAAGAAAGAAAAAAAATGACGACGACGACCACCTCAACAGCAGCTCTCTCTCTCTCTCTCTCTCTCTCTCTCTCTCTCTCTCTCTCTCTCTCTCTCTCTCTCTCGCGTATTCTTCTTTCGCCTCTCCTTCGCGCCGCGAGCGAGCGAGACAGGACTCGGCGATCGATAGTTGAATGCCCTCCCCGTCGTCGGTTGACACGCGCGCTCGCGCATAGGCCCCCATGTGTGTGTCTGTGTGTGTGTGTGTGGATACCTGCGCGGCCCGCATGGCGCGTTCAGTGGGTGGGAGAAGGAAGAGAGGAGGTTGAGGTTTTTGAAAGTGAAATGAGGAAATTGGGTAGATTATGGGGGTTTTGTTGTGACGTGGTTAGATTTCGTGTTGGGGATTTTTGTTTCCTGGAGGAGTAAGGGAAGGTTCGGGATTGCTGCTATTTCGGTATTTCGTTCTATAAGTGGTAAGAAAGTTAATCGAATGCGACGACAAATACGTGTATAGTAACTTAATTGTAGTGTAATAAGCAGATATAGGTGGACCGGTTTTTTTATTACATAATTTGCCAATTTTCGTTGTATAAAATCTAGGGAATCCCAAGAAAAAAAAAATGAAGATCTTTCTTTTGCAAATTTTCTCTGGTTGATTTAATAAATACATTGTCAAGTAACATCTATATTTACTTATTCGAATTTAGAGAGATAGATAATTTTGTTTAGGTATTAAAGTTTTGGTACACAAACAGATGAAAATATTTCTACGGTTCTCCCTCGCCCAAGTTGTAATTTTGAAGTTTATTTTCTCTTATTAAAGAAATCAATCAATGGCAGTGATTCCATTTACAGTTACCAAGCTTAATCAGTGTTAAGAAAACAGCTTCATACTATCACACGTTACTTCACAGAAGGAAAATATTGACCTTCTTACGCGGCAGAAAATAATCTCGCGAAGTAATCGTAAGTAGACGTAGGATGAACCCAGTGATTTTAACACATCTTCATTGCCAATTCACAACTCTGCCATATAGTTAAAAGATTAATCAGCTCTCGTATCCCTTACTTACAATCCCACCATACCTAATAACCTTACAATAAACAAAATCTCCAAAACCCACGCGAAAAATTTTTACCGCTCCTACCCATGTAAAAAAGAAGTCTGGGTGAAGTCTGGACTAAGTCTGGGCCAAATCTTAAAAAAGTCTGACTGATCAGACAATTCCATACTTTTACCCAGACTTTTCATTATGTACTTAGACTCGAGCCAGACTTCGGCCAGACTTAGGCCAAACTTAGGCCAGACTTAACCCAGGCTTTTCTTTACAGCGTCTAAAAAAATCTTGCCTAAGTCTGGCTCAAGTCTAGTACATAATGAAAAGTCTGGGTAAAAGTATAGGATCGTCCGTGCAGCCAGACTTTCTTAAGATTTGGCCCAGATTTCTGCCAGACTTAACCCAAACTTCAGCCAGACTTTTCTTTTTACACGGGTAATCAAACTGAAACTCTCTTCCTCGACATCCCGTACTCGCGCCTCCTCTACAAAACGCACAGCAGCGCGCGCATCACGCGTCGATATATAACTCTCTCGCACTTGGCTGGCTTGCGCGCATAACCATTGACTGTGGCTGCTGCTGCCGCTGCCGCGCGCCGCTCGTGTAGCAACAACACACGCCGTTGGCGTGGCAACTCGCGGGGAATTTCCATTCAGACGGATCTTCGCTATATACCGACGCCGCCGCTGCTGCTGCCTGCCAGACGCTTTTCGCGACCGTATATAGCCGATATGTTGAGCGCGACGCAATCGTTCGTTCGGTTTGCTTTTTTGTTTTTGTTTTCTTTTGTTTTGTTTCCGAGGCTGGCTGGCCTCTATTCGTGTGGGTGGAGCTCCGTAGATGATATTGGGTGGGATTCTTTTTTGAATATGGATTGTGCTTAATTTTAATGCGTGTTGCTTAATTGTAATCAAAGGAATTTGCTTTTCAGACACTCGTTTCGTTGGAATTGTATCTTATCTTACGTAATGATATGAAAAATTTGTATAATGTTTATTGCTACTGCAGTTTTTTTTTTAATTTTAATCCTATACATGCGGATTTTGAAATAAGCTACGAGCAAGTAGCTGGATTCACTGATAATATTAAGCAATCGGTATACGTGAGTAAAAATTTAATAATGCTTTTACAGGCTTTGGTTGGAGATTTATCGCCTACGTAGCTTATAGAAACGTTAGAAAATAATATTCATTCTAGCCTTTTACGTGAAATTTCTCCATTGAAATGTATAATATTTGACTCGCTGCAAAACGTATCATTTCATTGTTCTCCGACGATGTTTATAAAGATTACGGATAAATCGAGGCCAATCACTCAAAGCAAAAGCTTCGCTCTCTGTTTACAAACTATAATGCCGATTAATATTGATCAATCGACCGCGGCCACTCAATTAAACTATTACAATGACAATGCAGTGACGATCGAATCTGCTAAAACACAGCTTTGGGGGATTGCAAATGGCGCATTGTTACCGTCAGCCATTAGAGAGATTCTGTAATCGATTATCGAACGAAAATTCAAAGTCAGGCCTTGATTCATGAGCTTCGTCGGGATGAATTCCCGTTTCGGATATATGCCCATACACGGAGAGACGAATTTCTCCGGCCCGGTCACTTCCATCACCTTTCAGTTTACACAAGGGGCAACGCGGGTTACTAATGGACGCTAAATCACGCGTCTATAGACAGGTTAAGACATCTTTTTTTTTTTCGATAATTCAGTCCCTTACGTGGCTCTGACGAAATCTTGGTTCTATATTTAGCCGAAGCTGGATTTTACCATTGATATAGAAATTAATGCTCACTTTTCGCTAATAAAAGAAAATAATAATGCGCGACAAATCCAAAGCCACGGTATGACACGCATCTGTCTACACCGAAACCTCATCGTTCTCCCGAAAGTCTCTTACTCTCCCGCGCGTTTTTTTTTACCAAGCGCGTGGGAAGTGAAAGGACGACGCGAACGCGCGCGCGAATGACGAATAATGTATTTTCGCGAGGATGGACGGGCCATTCGTCAGCGCGCGCGAGATGTGTCGCCTTTATGAAAGTTTGTGAAAATGCGGGTCGGCAGGAAATCGGTTTTTGCGCGCCGGCGTTATGGTAACAAAAGTCGAATTATTAGCGACGTGGCTGACTGTGACGTGGGAACAGTGGAATATGGGGGGAGGCGAGAGGGAAATGCCATCACTTTGGACTTGATTTATTTGTGTTTTGTGAAAAATAATTCATTTCTGTTTCTTCTTATTTCAATAATTTATAGATTTCACAATTATTAGGTTGTAATGTTAATGATCCTATAATTAATAGCTAAAATTCCTCTCAACGGGAATTATTTCGTATGTTTACAGTAAATTCAAAATTTTTGTAAAAGAAAAAACTCCAAATATCGATAATATAGTGTTAGTCGTATCCATCATCGAAACGTATAAATAAATTAATTGCGTCTAGACAACTTCACAGCTCAAAATATACATGTAGAAATTTAATATTCAATTTACATTCGAATATAACTCGGAGAGAGAGAGAGAGAATGGCTTTCTTGAATCTGCGCGTATAAAAAACGAAATTAGAATTCCGAAGCGTTCGAAACTTTCCCGTCTCTAATTCTGGCATTGACCCACTCAGATAATACCACGCGCTTATCGATTATATCACGTCTGTACGAGCGTCGAAATGCGACAATTTTCGCGCAAAGATCCCTCAGAGCTTAACAAAATCGTATCACACTGCAGGGATCGATCCACGCGCGGATTCTAATACCACAATTTATATTTAACTCCGCACGCACATGACGAGACACGTGTGTGTGTGTGTGTGTGTGTATACTTAACGTTTCTCAACCGCAGCGTTGCGCAACCGCGGCGGAGCAAGTAGCTTTTTACGTAAAAATAACAATCAGGAATTTCGAGTCTCTTCTCGTTTCGCGGCGACGGCAGCTCTGAACGATAATAAACGTTATTAAGATGACATGTGTGTATGTGTGTGTGTATATACACATCGTAGGAGGCTTCAAGACCGTGTTTACAGTAAATATCGAGGCTGTTTTTGCTGCTGCGGCAGCGGCTGATGCTCGCGAAAAAGCGCCGGGGTTGGGTAATTCTTGGAAAATACCTGAGAAAATGTTTGTTGAAGATTTTGAGCGATTGTTGTTTGAGATGCGAAAGATGACGCGCTGACGATGGGGAAAGTATATACTGTTGGGCCGAATTGGAAGATATTTTTTTTTTGATAAACTTCCGGATGTTTTTCCGCAGGATCGCGCTGTAGGCAAGTTAAATTGTTCCTGTTTATGTGAAGGCTACAATTCCTTTTTAATTAAAATAAAACAAACTGAATTGAATCAACACCTTATAAAGTCAAACGCAATTAAAACATTCATGCTTCCCGAGCTGTAAAAATGTAATAAACCTGTGATAAACTCGTTTGATGTAAAGAAAGTCACTAGACCAAAAAGAAAAAAAAGAAGAAAAATTCTTTGCAATTAGCCACTTCCACCTGCGCAACGTTTTGTATTTTATTCTGTATCTTAGACGAAGAAGTGGTGAATATAAATGAAATTTTATTAGAAAGTAAGAGTATACTTTGTACATTCGAAGGAATTAATTACACATAAAATTCAATAATTTCGCATTTACCGATGAAAGTTGATAATTAAAGGTATATATTATATATATAGTATATATACGTGCACATCAGGCGGCGAAACTTTCTCGGCTGCGCGTCGCTTTGAATAAAAGTGTTTTTATTATAAGGTAAGATTACAGTAATTCAATTACCTAATAATATTTCAGTCTGTAATTTGAGGCAAGGCATGTAGAAATTTCGTTAGCCGCGTCCATTGTATGCGTGAATAAAAGAGGGCGTGAACGGTTAGGTGAAATTCAGACTTTTCAAACGAGTTCTATGGCTACTTTGTAATAGGATAGTCCCATTGAAACGGCAACTCATGCGTAAAATAGGCAATTAAAATTATTTTAATAATCTTTCTTCTTACCGATAGACTCGATAGATAAAAAACGGAACATGTAACACATTTAAACTCGCCTGAGAGGATGGTCACATTATTATATTGTCACGTGACCAACCTATAATACGCATAATTAAATCTAACCATACTAGTCTCTCGTGCATATTCATTGCAAAATAGCGTATAATGACAAGCTTTTTATTTACGTTGCACAACCTCGTACCCGGCAACTTTTCGACCAGTTTACGGCCATTTCCCATCCAACCACAGCGATTATCGCATTATCGGATTCCACACCTCGCGCTCTCGAAATATCAATTACCCTCTCCCTATCTCTTTCTCTCCCTCGCATAATCGCCGAGGCTAAACCCGCGCGATGCAGGAGAAAAACGTGGAAAGATCGTCGTAATTGAAGGCTGCTCCTGTGGCTGCTGCAGCATCGCATAGAAGCAGAAGAAGAATAAGAAGAAGCTTTCTCGCGGATGTCACGAGACGACAATTTCGCGGGGAGGATGACGCAAGCCGGGATTCTCTCTCTCTCTCTCTCTCTCTCTCTCGCGGTGTATAATGCAATTTTGTAGCAAGCCGCGGGGAGATTACGAAGGAGCCGTTTAATTTACGGGAAGATTGCTAATCTCGCTGATTGTGGAGGGAAAGAGAGAGAGAGAGAGAGAGAGAGAGAGAGTAGAAGATAGAAAGAGAGAAAAACAGAGATGACGAAAAGTAAACGCTCGCATGCGTGTTGAGGTTAGGGTCAGTGTCAACGGGGAGTTCGCGTCGCGTTATGGTTTCGGCGAGTAATTGACTTTTATGCGAGCGCGACGTTAATTGCCGAGACGCGCGCGCAGTGAAAGCGATTTTATAGGTTAGGATGACAGACGACGCGTAAATCTCGCCGATGATATTCTTCGTTAAAAGCTTTTACAGTGTCAACCGGTGTATAACGAGACTAGCTTCTTTTTTCTCGCTCTCACGTGGCGCGTATACGAATATTGCGGTCACGTTCGCCTCTCTTTCGATACAATTTTCGCCGAGGGGGAGGGGTGAAAAAAAACCTAATATTTTTAGGATTAGAACGGACGTGACGCCGACTCTCTGCGCCCACGGGGAATCGATAACTCATCTCCGTTTTTGCTCGCGCCGCAATGACGGTTTTTCCTCCTCCTCCTCGCCCCGTACACCGCCGTCGAAAAAAGCGCAATCACGCGAGAGTAAAGTGAGCCGAGCGAGGGAAATATTTCGACCTTTAAGAGCTTTATTGAATTCATAAAATCTGCACGCACGCACACGCAAAAAAGCAATAATAAGCGTCCGGGGGTTTACTTTATCGGGCCGCGCCCATTGGTTTATACGTGTTTATATATATTTCGGTAACGCGACTCCTCGGGTGTATTATATACAGTAAATATCCAGGTATATTGTAAGTAATGCCAGATAAAAAAGATTGTAAGGTACCGAGAGTAACGACTAGCGTTACTCAATGACGCGATGAATCAAAGGCTCTCTGCGTAACGGATGAACTGACACTTTTTTTCTCTCTCTGCCGAGCGCAAAGACAAAAAAGGTGATTGCTACCTTTTCCTCTCACTTCGAAAGTGAAGAGACGACTCGACTAATCAGCGTTGCAGCAAACCAGATTCTGGCTTAAGACACGACCGCCTCGCTGCTAAGGCGTCTCGAAATTTCGATCGGGAGGATCAGGGGGGCGACGGCTCTCTCGAGAATAAATCGGGAATTAAAGTGATACTGTTTTGAAATTCGAGCCAGCTCTGAAATATTATTCCGCCGCTTTGGACAGTTTTATACACGGTATATAGAGGTATATTGAAATGAAAGGGAATGTCAGTATAGCTGCATAGAGAGCGCGATACAGAATGGAAATGGATAATTTATGCGAAAGTGTGAAGGTCAGTTTTTGAATAAGAATATCGTTGAGAAATATTTATAGGCCTGAATTTATTTAACCGTTATGAAAATAAAAATATAGAAATTAAGGCAGGAGCACCTATCTGTCTGATATATGTCGATTTTGATTTCGTCTATGTTAATTTACGTTCCAAATCATGTCAAAAAAAACGATTCACGTCACTAGTTAGTGTATATAATAATTCACCAAGAAACAAAATTTCAAAATTATTTAAAACTTTGTTGAAAAAGGTTTTTTAGTATATATCTATAAACGGTAGGATTTACTTGCTTATGTAAATTTACTTCTTACAAATATATAATAATGTAAATATTTTCTGGAAATAAATGTTTATCTTTATTTTATCTCAAATTTCTAAAATCTACCGCCAGCCTAAAAAAAGAACAACCGCGCCAACGAAAGCTCAGTTACTTTTCTGCCCGGTAATCCCGGTCCAATTTCCCCTCTCTCTCCAAAAAGGGGCAAAAAAAAACGCCAACTCCGAAAAGAATCCCAAAAAAAAAAGCGCCGAAAGGGCGCCCCTCGCGATTGCGTCACGCGCACACACGAAACCTTAGAGGCGTTTAAAGATCGCGCGGCCGATAATCCTGCGCGTGTCTCTCCCCCATTGTTTCTCCCGCCCGCTGCTTTTTTTCTCTCTCTCTTTCTCTCCCATATACACACACGCGGCACGTCCCACTTCTGTCCGTCAGACGTGTAATATCGATTCTGTCGTCTGGCCGTAGGGAGAGAGAGAGATACGAGAGCAAGTCGCTCTCGATGCCACTTTCTTTCACGAGCGAGTTCTTTATTTTTTTTTACGTATACGATGAGCGAGCGTTATGTCGTCCGATTTCCCTTTCTTTTCGAGAGTCCCCGGAGTGTGTGTTTCGTGAGGTTTCGATACGGTTTTCTTTTCGTGGCGAGATACGTATATATTACTTTCGTCACATGACGATTTTAATAATGAATGCAAACTATGGCGTGATGAATTCCGGCTTTATTGAAATTGGATTTCGCTCGGTTTTAGGCTTTTTGGGGTCTGACATAGTTAAAGATCCGTTCGATATACTTAAAATTCATCCGATAAATAACTCACGTAATGAAGAAGGATTCCGTATAGTGCGACGGTTTTTGAACTCACCTGTAACAAAAATGAAAAAATCAAATTAGAAACGTGCTATAAATATAACAAAACAGCAGTAATATATCATATCCCAGTCCATTTTCAAAAATACACGGTCGCCTTTCATCGAAAATTTCCATTGCTCTCACCGCCCCCCATTACTTATTTACACACCACCGTGCATACCGAACAAAACACGCATTCAAACACCGAAAAATAAAAAAAGAAGGAATTCTCTCCGACGTTCATTACAACCTTACACGGCGCGCGACGCTGCGCTTTGAATGCCCGAATTTTTTTCTAAAGCCCTCGCATTCAGACGCTACGTCGACACGCAATTATACATCACACTCCCTCGCACAATCGCTTTTAGCGCTGCACGCCACTCGCGAAAATTAATTCGGCCCGATTAAAAACTAATACGCGCGAGTGTCAGTCGGCGTTAGAATGGAAAAAAAAGAAGTAGCAGTAGAAGAAAAAAACAAGCAGAGAGTAACGCACAAAAGGACCGACGCCGACGTCGCCTTTGCCAAAACGACTTCATAATAGAAGGCGCGCGGGGGCGCCGGGGCGGAAGAAAAAATAAACGCGTGTGTGCGCGCGCGCCTCCTATCCCTCGGCTTTTTGCTCGTGTCTTTCTAT
>JAPYZP010003134.1:0-12041 GCA_030522985.1 Torymus sinensis | reverse complement strand
GAGCGGACTCCGAGTTAACGCCTTCTACGAGCGGACTTTGAGTTAACGCCTTCTACGAGCGGACTTCGAGATAACGCCTTTCTATTCGGAGGCAACGATTTTATAGCTAACGTGTTAATTAAATGGAAGCATTTTTAGCAAAAATCATAATACAAAGTAATACAATTCTTCTAAAAGTTTTACTATTACTTAAAATACATATTTTATGAAGTATAAATAATTATGAAATACAACACAACACATATTTTACAACATTTTTCTCCATGTAAAAATAATACTAATATAATAAAGCACTAATATTTTCACTGAAGCTTTCAACATACATTTTAAGCGTGTCGTCAGTCTGAAAATGCCATATTAAAAATATAATTGATAATCGCGAACGAGCTAGTTACTAAGAAGACCAATCATTGGTCTTACATTTACCTTAATTTGGTATTTATAGATTCATACGTTTTTCTAAAGAATACGGTTTAAATATAACCGTGGATATCCTCCTTTCTATATAGCTGTGTATGAAATAATCAAACATCTATAAATGTCAAATTTGCTGTTACCTTTTATTACAGTGTCTATTTAATCGCAACTAAACTAATAATAGCGAACCGATTGCCATTTGGAGATTATATAGCTGTCAAACAAAAGATTGACTTTTTTCCAATAAAGAATCCAACACTAGCAGGTTTTATTAAAACTGCGATTTTTAATCATGAAACCTTTCTCTGTGAATCGAAAGAGGAACAAAGATAAATCGAAAACTGACAGACTATCGAATGGCTGACAATTTTCAGGCAGAAGTGAACCATTTTCTTCGGTGATTAAAGTTTCTGTGTGTACTTTCAGAGATCGCAATCAAGTATTAAGTCTGATAATGAATATCGATATTGCTGGTATTAATTGAAATTTTGAGTAAACTTGTTTAATAATACAATTAATTCTACCACATCTATCTTTACATTCTGTTACTAAAAGAAACTTTGCTTTCATTTATCACCCGAGAACCATTATTTATCCTTCGTCTTTCTGCATGTCGGCTGTTTTTTGACAAAACAAAAGATTTTTTCACATATTTATTTTGAAAATATGTTCTTGTAAGAGTTGGGCAAAATTTATAGATTTCACGCTGCAAAATCGTGAATCACATTCGCTACTGTTTCATACTCAGATCACTTTTCTTCCAACCAACTAAAATAATTTCTTTTACAAGTCACAAAATCAGTAAAAAATCATTTTCAACAAAGTAAAGGCTTCTACCTACCGCACTGCCATCCATTTAATGGAGTAACATCTAGCGACGACGAAATTTGTCAGACAAAATTGAAAATAATTCAGCCGAAGCGTGCGGGTCGTGCAATCGATCAAGAAGAAAGCGAGTAAGTGACGACGCAAGGGAATACACAGACGGAATAGACGAGGACGGAAATAATAATTTTTAAATGAAACCGCAAGATCGTGGCAGTGACGACGGACTCTTCCGGTGTGCGAGCGCCGGAGATAAAGGGGATTCGCAAAGCGAAAGGGACGTTTTCATTTGTCATTGCCGAGAGACAGGAAAGGGAATTTGGGCCACAGGAGAGACGAGGCGACCGCTGCGACGTCAGTTGGTGCAATAAAGCGAGGCGCGACTTGTCAAAAGACGCTCCAAAGACAAGAAGGAAGAAGAAAATACAGTTTATTAAAGTTTGGATCTAGTAATTGAAGAAGAAAATAATGGAGTTTTCGGTGAAACGTTTATCTTAAAGTCTTGCGTATTTCAAAATGTATTTTAAAGAGTTTGATAAAAAGAATTATATTTCAATATATAATTGTATAATTTATATAAATGAGTTTTGGACAATTATTTCTTTTTTAACAATATTTGAAATATGCTTAGATGTCATGAAAGAAGTGGGCTTTGGATGATAGAAAAGAATTCTTAAGATTTTGATCATTTTTTTGTCACTTTTGCGATTTTTAAATGCATGTGCTTTTGCGCGAGATCTTCCGATTTTAACGACATTTGGTTTAAATTAAAGCTCTTTTCTTCTGTTTTAATTTTCATTTTATGACAAATTTATTCGTACCTTTAGGAGCTTAATATGGGTTAATCATGAGTGACCGTTTTTCGTCCATTTTTCCGATGTTAAATTTCCATAAGAAAAATTGATGTAAAGTTCAAGCAGAGTTATGATAAAATGTAGAACAAGATAATATTTATTGCGGTGGTGTGCCTTCATTTTTTTCTGTCGTTTTTGAAAACGGGTAAATTTTTTGTAAAATTGCACTTACACACGTATTTCAAAATGATGAAAATCAAAATATTTGAATGCATATTTTTGAAATAAAGGTATCAGAAACATGTTTCAAATTCCTTAGAAAACACCTAAAAACTAGTGTTGAAAAACTAAGGTGAAAGGTTAAACTAATGGCTACATTGTATTTTTGTTAGTAGTAATGCAATTTTTTAATAATATAGAAAGATATAAAATTAATTTTATTTATTAACTTGATTATAATTTGTTAACAATAATAATAATAATTTTCAGCGCTTTCTCAGTAAAATGTCGAGATGATATCTTTTACGGAAAAGCATTAGCGAACACTCCGCGTCTAAAAAAGCTTTTGAAGGTCTTTGAAGTAAATCCGGAGATTTTCGGGGAAGATCAGCGACGACCCAATTTTTTTCGACACAAGGTAGCTCAGTACAGAGTTGCCGGCTGTAAGTGATCTAAATCCTAATCGCTTGGATGCTTTTCCCTTTTTTGACAACGCGAGAGAATCGAAAAAGTGTATGTCGTTTCAGCTCGCCGCGCAAAGCTTGCTTATAAATTTTATATCAGATTTCTATAAAAGGAAGGTCAGGATATCTTGTACTTAGTGAGTGTACATTGCTTATTTACACTGTGCTGTGAGCGATATTTTCACGTTCTTTGGGTATTATGCATTTTCTTTTATATTGAGAATTGCAACATTATAGATGCAGAATGTTAAAGGTCTCTATAGGCCATAAATAATGCTTTATACCTTCAAGTAAAGTAAATGAGCCCTATCTAAGTTTATTATATTTTTAGAACTTCTAATGTAATACTTATAAATAGGCTAAAAATATATACAATGTACCCAATTAAACGAGTCATTTTTGCATGATATATTATACTTTAATTAAATTAAAGTGTGTACTAATAATCTAATTGTTATACCCTCGAGATTGATTCATGCATTAATTTCCCGTCGGCGTTCAAACAGTTCTTTCTTTCTCTTTCTTCCTGCTAAAGTTTCACGGTTTAATTAAAATACTTGGTTTTGTGATAGAATGAGAGAGGGGGGGGGGGGGTCTGAGATGCACGTCCGCGCGTAAAAAGCAGAGCGGAAGGCGCGAACTCGGGCACCGCAATTAGCACTCCATAAATCCCTTTTTCATTCACAAAATCCGCGGCACGCACTCGCGCTCGCGTACAAAGCAATGACAATAAAACAATGCCGGGCACAAAGAGCGAAAAGCTCGTCTTTTCGCCATCTTTTGTAAACTCGTCAGCTTTTTGTTGTCTCTTTTTTTAACCCTCTGTTTTTTTTCCTCTCTCTCTCGCGCGCGCTCGCTCGCAACCTAAACACATGTGCGTGTGTACGTTTCGGCGGTTTAAAAAGAGCCATCGCATCGCCCTCGCGTTCGCTCTCTTTTCTTTTTCAAAGCGAGGAGGAGTACGCGCGTGTCCCGTATAAATATCGCGTCGTGGCGACCTCGCTGCATATTCATGCCGGTGGCGCGCGCGAGTTTTTAGCTCCGTTTGTAATTGTGCGTTATGTTACACAGGGAAAATAAAAAGGACGGAAAACGAGCTTTCGAAAATAAATGACCTGGCGTATCCGCGCCGAATTCATCGGCGCACGCGCGCGCGCACGTCTGCTCTGTTTCTTTGAAAGCGCGCTTCTCGCGCAAGATACGTGCGCGTTCTCTCATCCGAGTTCATTCGCGAGTATATTATTGCAAGCTCGTTCGCCGACGAGAGATTATTCGCCGCGCGAGAAAGGAAAAAGTTCGGGCGACATGCCAAATGCGAGGCGGAGGGAGATATATACGCGAACGTTTCTTCTCTCGTCCCGCGTTTTGTACTTCGAAAATTCTTGGTTCTTTTTCGCGCTTCCGTCGCACTTTCTTTTCCGCAACACCTGTATATATAGCGCTTTGGCGGTATAACGGATGTCTGAAAGCTCTGTTTTTGATTCTTGGCTTCTTTTGATCTATTGAGATGCGTTTCCTTGAAAGCGTTTACTGCAAGAGTTGAAGGTTTACTAGAGCTTTTGTATTTATGGAATAATTGATCATTTGTTATTTAGATTAGTTTTAATAAAATTAACATTATCTAATATTAGGTCTAGGAAGGTTTTTTTAGGGAAAAATTATATGCAATTGATTTTTGTCATACGTTTTACAAAATTCAAATTTGTAATTAAAAAAATTATGTTAATTATTGAGATGTCTTGTATTTATATGAAAACCTCTTATACGAGTTGTTTTATTTGATTCATTAGAAAAAAGATTTAAAAATAAATGTAATTAAAAATTTGTAATCTCATGAAATTGATGAAATATGTGTCGAAAGTATTAAAATTACAAGACAGATAGTTCTGCAAATGAACTCATACATCATCTCATACATACGACCGGCGACATATAAGAAAGAGTTGCAAAAAAATGTATACAAGCAAGTTTTTATCCTGCAGAAAGAAATATAAAGTAACTCAAGAACGTTTTAAATCATTAATTAAAGCAGCGAGGAAAGAATTTGATTAGTTTGGCGAAAAGTAATCTGCGACATTAAGATGTGAAAAGTTTAATCTCTCGTTTTCCTTTGTGACCCTACCAAAGATAGTCTTAATTAATATATCATTTTTCTTTTGCCTCTCTCCCTCTCTCGTTGGAGTCATCGCTATACGTCCAGCGGCACAGTCTCTCTTGCGCCGTCACTATGGCAGCGAAACGGATGAGAGCGAGTGGCAGCTTTGACGGAGAGTGCGAGTTAATTAAATCGTGAGCGGAATCCCCAATTTAATTAAGAACGCCGCTCGCGCCGATGCGCCCGCGGCGGATTAAGTATGACGAAATCAGATGCGCACTTCGCCGATATCGGCGTAAAAGCAGATTGAACGCTACGACTTTTCAGCGCGACCACTAATTGACTCGAAAGTTCTTCACGAAAGTGAAGACGCGGGCGCAGGCTGATGGCTGGATCGATGGAAGTGTTTGTTTTAAAAGTGGGTAAAGTGCGGCGGTGTTGATTGAGAAATGAAGTGATTGGATGTAGGCTACGGATAAGCTTGCGTAATTCTGTGCTTCTTTTTCCTCAAGAGATGAGGGTTTCAAAGTCGGAAGTAATTTCAGTGAAATTATATAATACTCGGTGTATAAGTTTCTGACTAAATTATAATTTTGTTAAAAATTTTTTCGGAAATTCTTTTTTTAATCAACCCTGGTGGAAAGCCAAAACATTTTATAACGAATAACTGACCATTTATATTAGAAACTTGCTATAAAATGGAGTTTCTCTTGTCCAGTTGCTAGATCCCTAGATAGATGAAACGCTTTTTCTCCTATTATTTGCCCATTTAATAGATTAAAAAATAGAATGTGTTTTTCAAAGACAAGCACAAGCTTGTTTTTGACTATTTTAAAGGTATTAAAACTGATCAGTTTCTTTAGTCTGGAAATGGCTAGTAGAAGGCTTGCTGTTATGACAAGGAGTGAGAGAAACAGAATCAGATGGAGAAATAAAAGTTACGATATAATTAGTAAGTAAATCAAATACAAATATTTTGTTGTTACGTCAATCTAAGAAATAGGCAAATAATCGTCGAAAAATAGTTTCATGTTCGCCACTAATTAGTTAGTTTTATTAGCTATTTTCTAACTTCTTGGACATATCATCTAATTATAACGCAGTTGTGCGAAATTCAATCATCTCTAATAACGATTTCTTTTGAACGTGAAGGTGATTTAAAAGTTATAGGAATATTTTTATTTACAAGAATCGTCTGAAGTTTCATAGGTAATTGATATGTCGATAACTTTCTTTTTCATTGTTAATTATTCGATTTTTAGGATCGATTGTTGAATGTAAATCATAATGTTTTTCCCAAAATTATGTAGATTTTCCATTCTAAGAAATACCATATATATTCCATTAAATCCATTATATCTACTATATATATTCCATTATAACAAATACTAATATACTAATATACATATATTATATATCCTTTATTTAAAATTAAATGCCTTCAATTATAACGAGAGCACTTAAAGCATTTGTGAAAACATATAATTTTGTTATAAATTATTGTTCCCTAATTAAAATTCGCATATAGAAAAAAATGCTATTAGATACGGAAAATGTAAAATACTTTCCGCTTTCTTGACTTTGTATAACAATAGCCTAATTGGCACTATGCTTCAAGAGGAGTTACCACGAGTTATCTCTTCTTCTCGAAACTTTTTTTTTTAAAAACTCGAAAACAATCTTGCCCCGAAACTAGAAAACAAGGATGCGTCACTTTTTCCAACTCTCTCTCTCTCTCTCTCTCTCTCTCTCTCTCGCTCTCTCGCTCTCTCTCTCGCACAACGAGTCTCTCGAACTCACTACAAAACGTCCACTAGCCCGGCAATTCTTCGTATTCCAAAAGTTTTACGGGCAACTCGCTAGCGCGCGCTTTCGGTTCACCGCTTTCAAAAATTGAAAAACACGCGCGCGTGTGCGCACGGCGCTAAAGTTGGCCAGCGCGAAAAAGCCAAAAACTCGAGGAGGAGAAAAAACGCGAACGCACAAATTGTTCCTTCGCATTGCGAATGCGCGTGCGCACGCGCATGGGTACCCGGAAGCCGATGGTTATATATACCTGTTCGACGATAGAAAGGAAATGCGCGCTCGCGCTCGGTCATACACAGTGCGCAAAAGTGCAATCGCGAGATCGTATCCGCGCCGCCTTTTTACGGCTTCCTTCCGCACGCGCGCGCGCACGCATCACGCGCTTCTGTTTCGCGCGGCTGGAATTATGAAAAGTCGATGGCTTTCCTTATAGTTTGGGTAATACGTTCTTATATTTGCTTTATCCCAGTTTTTTTTAATAATTTCCTTGATGCTCATATCCGGTTCGCGGAATTTAAAACGTGAAGAAATAAAACGTTACTCACACTTCGTGTTTTAACTTGATTGTTAAACTTTTTTGTTGGATTTTGTTTTTTACCTGAAAATTATGAAACATGTTATAAACCATATTTAGCTCGAAAAATGTTTCTGCTTAATATCAGATGTGTGAACCAAGTTTTAAAAATTTCAAATTATTATTTGTGAAAAACAGAAGTACAGATTTTCTTTGAAATTTTATGTTTTTATCCACGTAGAGAAAATAACTTTCCAATAGGTCTTAACATGCTTTATTTTTACTTATTCGGTGTACAGCTTTATTCTATTTTTGCAATTTAAAATACTGAACTGGAGGATTTCTTCTACACGGAAAAAATAAATGTTTGATTCTACTTTTTACACAGTCGATTGAACTTGGAAATGACAGGTTAATTCTATTTACAACGATATCGATAGGATTAACATTAAAAGAAAGTAGAATCTCTATTATTTTTAGAATGTGGAATCGGCATTGTAATTTTAAATATAAAGTTTATTTTCAATTTAAATGAAGTTAAATTTGCTTTTTCTGTGTACTAATTTAACATTTTACTAACGTAGTTAATTTGACTAGTGCAAATAAGTTATATATATATATATATATATTTTACATTTCTTTCCGTGTCAGAATTGTGCTCTTCCGCTAATATAATATAGTTTTTTTTTAATCAATTATAGTTTATTGTTTATTGTTATAGTTTATTGTTATATATAAGTTTGAAAAATGTCTAATAAAGATTAGTCCATCATTCGTTCAGCTTCTTAATAGACAAGAACGTGCTCATGTGTGAAAACCAATGAAAATCGAGAAAAGCGAAGCTCAAAGATTATCGCCTACTCGCGAGCGGCTGATGATTGCATCAAACGCGAGTATATCCGTTTTGCGTTCCATAATACGTTAATTAATAAGAAAGCAGGGCGCGTGATCCGAGCGGCAATGTTTCACGACGACGAAGCCGCTAGCATGTAAGGAATAGAGAAAGAGAGGGAAAGACTAATTGCGTTATTTATAAGCACGGCATTAAGAAGGAGCAGCTGTCGGCTCACTCCGCGCGTATCCCACGTGTGTATATAGACGTACAATGATGCCCACGTAGAGTGGCAGGCAAGTGGGTGTAGGTGATCGTCGAGTATAGGTTACGAGAATTGTCGGTTGATCGGTGCTATGCTTGTCGGCGACTTTTTTAATGCGTGTGCTTAGCAACGATTGCGGCCTTTGCGCAGAACTCGTGATTATCAGATAGCGGTTTAATAGTGGATTTTTAAATGAAATGTAACACGCATCTAGACATTTTGAAGAATTGATTATATATTGTTTTCTGTCAAAACGTTAAGGTCAACGGACGAATTTATACAATTGCTTTTAAATTATACATCACTTGTAGACTATTTTGTGAACGTTTTACTAAATAATAATAAAGATTTTTCTTAAAAGTTATTTTCTGTCACAGCTATTATATGAATGTACGACAATAAATCGACTTACAAATCGTGTGTGGGCGCGCGCGCTCAAGGCTTTTTTATGTGAATTGTAGTTCCAGTAGCAACGACCTTTTACAAACCTATATTGTCTGTCACGATGACGTTATGATATTTCCATCGATGTCGTAAAACCCGATTGAATACATTATGAGAATTAATTTTTATCTCGCGGATTTTGAACTCGGAGTGAACGAACTTGCTACATTAATGCTGCGAGCAGAATTATGTATAGAGTCCGCCACGAGAGAGGAATTTCACTCCATAAATATTTAATTTTATTATCAGCATTATAAACTCTAAACGTACAATCATTAATTCATGAAACGTAAATGAAATATTTATTGCTAAATTTACAAAAAAATCTGTAACAAAGGATGATAAATTATTCTTTTACGAAACTTGCTTATACTGATCCAAATAAATGAGACAATCGATTAATTTTTTTACTGAATATTCACTTATTGGGCAGTGAATATTTTATTCCACTGCTTTAATAAGTGAATGTTCAATACAGTACTAGTAGATTTTTTTTTTACTTATTCGCGACTGTTCACTTATTCATATTCAGAGAGTATCATATATACGTATCATTCAATATTAAGAAGCTTAAATAAATTAGTAAACGCTTAAAATCTTATTAAAATTTGATCCCGTAATATAATCTTCAGAAAAAAAATTTTCCAATCCGTTTTTACATCTGGACTTTATCAAGCAAAGAGATAGGGCGACAATAACGGCCGATTTTTGAAACGCGCTTGTTTGCATAAACACACGAGCGCGAGCATCAGGCGTCTCTTCTCTCTCTTCGCCTCGCCCTCTCCTCCTCCTGCGGATAATTACGTTTATTAAAATGTTACGCGTTCTAGTTCTCGCGTGCGCGCCCGCATAAGAAAACGCGCCCGGCAGAGCGTGGCAGAGGCGCGTGCGTCTCCGTGTGCGTTTACACCGCCCGGCTTGGAAAAGAGTCCGATACACCTCGGTGGACGCAGAGAGCCTGGTCTTCGCCCGAGAGGAAAGAAAGCGCAAAGATGTTTGTGTACACGTTATATTATATCTGTACAGAGGTATATAGTATATTATTTTTATATACTATATTGAGGAGAAAACACGCGTATGGTCGCTTCAGCCAAAGTCCTTCGAGGATTCGCTCGAGAAATGCAGGGAGAAAGTTGTTTGTGTGCATTTTTTTTTCTTACATTTTCTGTTCTTCGATTAATTCGCATTGGACAATCTAGTTTCTCCTCTGCTATATAGACATGCGTTGGTAGTGTAGTGTCGTTGTGCGTGACCCGTACGATATTGCACCGCACTCGTGATGTATACTGTTCAATTGTGAAGACCGTAAAGTACGGTGCAGAAAGGTTTCTGGGACACTAAGAGCTATTGCAACGGGAGCGCTCGGTACAAGAAAGCATCGAGCTGATTGCCTTTAGCTCATGTATGTTTTATGTACTTAACATATGATTATCACCTAATGTAATTATTACCTACATTATTAATATTCAGTGCGAACACTTTACTAAAGTAATTCTTTTTTTTAACCGGGTATTGATGTTGTTGAAGCAATTAATACTTTCGGATTTACTTTTTATCAGTTTTAGCGTTCAATTTAATTTATTTTAGAAGCTTGTGACTTTACAGTGCAAATAGTCCATTGGATAACAACTTAGAGTAAATTTGATTTCTGGCTATGATCCGGGTTTGTCTGGTAATTCGATAGAGCATATTGGTTTGGTTAAGTCTGCAGTTAGCTCAGTTTATTGAATTTAAAATTATAGTACAATTAGATAGAGTATATAATTAGTCTCATATAAGTCTTTCGTTGTTACTAAAGCATAGAGCGTATGGTTCAATATCCAAAGTGCATTTCTGAAATTGTCTGTATCCAAAGAAAGTGACCATGTAAGTTGCGAAGAAAAGCATAGCATGTAGATGGCTGCAGAATGCTTTAGGCAAGTGAATTATTCTGTTCATATAATAGATACAGCTATTGTCACTAAGAGTGAGCTTATTTTATTGATGGAATATCCGGGAGATTTTCCTGCTCGAGGCAGAAATGGACGCTTTCAGAGGATTTCTAATATTGATCTTGAAAGCAGGAAACTGAATTAGCGTAGGATAATTAGATTGAGCATTTAGAGAATAGACCTTTCTATATCTATTCTTTGATAGATTGATTTATAGTACTTCCTGATAATGATTCTAATATGGACTAGTAAAATCTCTTGGTAACCTGAAGTTTATTATTTAAAGCGTAAAATTATGAATTTTCTGCTTTCAATAATTTTAGTTTACATTAATCACGTAAATATTAGCACAATTTATTCAAACTTACTCAGAAAAGTGGACTTTGAATACTTTTTACTCACCTGTAACATAAAAACAAATTTTAATTAGTTCACTGTTTAATTGGTAAAATGATTTTATAATATTTGTTTATTTTGTATTAATTATAAAAATGCGATGGTGGCAAATAATAGAGGTCACAACTTTTGTGAGACGATTAAAGCATATAAAGTTATGAACAAGAAAGTTTTGGGTCTATATAAAGATGAGTAACACATTGTTGATAATCAGGTTGTTTTTACGTATAGATGTCTATTTGATACAAAAGTTTTAGATGTTAAAAATGGAAAAAGTAACCCTTTGAAAAACTCGTTAAAAATAGCCTCTGCTTGAAACATCAATCGCTTAACCCAATATAAAGGGGTTACAAGAAACAAGCTGTTATTCACTTTTATTTTGGAATGTAAAAAATTTAATTTTATCAACAATTATGTGAATTAAAAATTGGATAATGAATATGCGTTAGCAAATCGCCAAAATCTGTTCTAGAATGATTATATTGGAGTGGCGTAATTTTAGACAGAATTACAATTTTTGCTTTATCTTCATTTTTTTTATATGAAAGTTTGGCCAGAATTAGTGATCCGGAGGTCTTGACCTCTTCTAATTAGTTTCGTCTTCTTTTCCGTGGGTTACAGAACCCTTCTACAAAAATTCGGCTTAGTCGACGACTCGAATACTAAGTATTACGCTCTGTTAGTTTCAGATTAGATGTGCATGTTTATGAAACATAAAATAGTGTAAGAAAAAATCAAATTTAATATGATAAATATTATCTTGCCGATTGTGCACATCGATGCAAGCTAATTAAAAGAAAACATGAAAAAAAAAAAAAAAAAATAGGATAAGAATTGTGATGTAAAAGGGCCAACGCCCCCGACTAATAAAAAAGGCTGAGTATTAAAGGTAAATGTAAGGCATACTTAATCATTCACTGGGATGCGCGTCGCTACATCACATAATTCATTTACTAGTCAATTTAATTATCATTGTACAAGAACTGAACCATGAAACAAATGCTTTAACGAGCAATTAACGTACATTTTATCATTGCAC
>JAPYZP010003133.1:0-12965 GCA_030522985.1 Torymus sinensis | reverse complement strand
CGAGATGTGCTCGGCGAGGAGGATTGCCACGGGTGTATTTGTTGAGCGTGCGAGTTGCCAGTGTAAGTGGTAAGGGGTGGCGAATGGAGTTGATATAGAGTGCGTCGATTAATTGGGGGGTGGGTCGATTTTGGAATTTTGAATGTTTATTTTAATGTGAATTTTTTTTCTTTGTTTTTCTCGTACTCGAGGAATACAATTTTTGATTATTTAACTTTTTCTTGTTGTACCAAAATTTTCTTTGTTATTTTGTCTCGACGTGAAAATCTGTTTAAAACTCAGCTACAAATTTCATTTTAAAGTTACCCAAGTCGTTGCAGCTACAAATTTCATTTTAAAGTTACCCAAGTCGTTGATTACAAATCTGACATTCTGATGGTTAACTCGCAATCAGTGGTTCAAAAAATTTCCAATTAAAAGTTCTCCGCGAGAGAGTTTTATTGGACATTCCTAGACAAGCAGAGAATCCTATGTACAATTTTTTCGCGTTACTCGATGAAAGGAACTGGGCGACTGTAAATGTAAAATCAACTCTTGTATAAGAAACTTGGAATTCATTTGACTATACAAATGCGAACTATATATTACTCTCTCTCATTTTCCCACACTTTTAAAGTAAAAAGTTTTTCGTTTGTTAATGTAACAAAAACTTGTATACTTTAACATTTGTCAAACTACCTCGTAACTTCGTGTAACCATGACACATAAACCACACTGTCCATCTGTACAACCCATTACAACTAGAAAAAATCCATAAAATTTACAATCAAATCACCAGTCCCCATAACAATCTAAATAAAAGCAAACTATCCAATCCAGTTTTCCAATCTCGACAGCCACCCTGACCAATCCGCCCTTTGTTACACACTTACACCTCGCATAACCCCCCTCGGCAAAGCGCATTCCCGACGTAACCAATAGCCAGCAGCAGCAGCAGCAGTGGCCCTTGCCCGTCGCACCTCGTGTCTTACAACAAAACGTCGACCGCGCGGTTATCCGATAATGCGGCGGCGGCTGCGTCGTCGTCGCAGGGCCAAGCGCACCGCGGAATGCGGACGCCGCAAGTAGCCAGCGTCGCGTCCCCGAAAAGCGGTGGGTAGGTAGGTATAAGCGGCGTGCCGCGCTCGCCAATGGAAATTTCACCGGGCGCTCTCCGGAATCTTGCGAGATGTAAGAGAAAGGGGGGCGTGTAACTTGCGTTGCGGTTGCTATTGCGATTTCGAGGGTTAGCTGGAGGGTATTGTGCACAGTGCTGATGCACGGTTATCCGGTGTGATTATCAGCGGGGTTGGTAGGACACTGGGCTGTTTGTGGCGGTCTACAGGTTTTTATGAGAGGGGTGCTTTTGTTACGGAGGTTGTTAGAATAGATAAGTTTTTTTTGTTTATTAGCAATCTTTTATAAAACATGTCAAATTTTTAAAGACTACTGAATACGTTCAATGAAACATTTTTGTTCATTAAACTACTGTTTTTTACATTTTCTATTTTTCGAATATTATAAAGTATTTATTTGGAAGTGATAATATGTGTTCCAGATATTATTCAAATCCAGATTTTAGAAATCATTTAGTGTGTATTTTAAAACAACTATTTTTGCATATACGTACGATAGTATCCGGGTATTACTGAAAATAAGCATTCCTTAAAATAACTGCGGCACCCGATGAAAATCAACACGCCGAAACAATAAACTCCGGTGCAAAAAAAAAGGTTTCTTCCGCGCGTTATCCAGACTGCGCACACACGAGAGTCGAAAAAGCGAAAATGCCCCTGGAAAAGAAACAATTAAAAAGACGCTCGTAACGGACGAACGCACAGGCAAAAACGGCATTAAATTCCTCACACCTATAAAAAGAGATGCACACGCACATAGACGCCCCCCCAATGAAGCTCGCAAACTGTTTTCACCCGATGCAAATAAAACGCTTCCTCGAAAGGGACCTCTCACACTGCCGACAAAAAGGAAAATCTACGAGCGAGCCGAGATAGCGTTTCACGCCTTCCTCTCTCTCTCTCTCTCTTGCGCGCGCGCGAGCAAAAAACCTCGTCCTTTCCGCGCGCGAGAGAAAGAGAAAGAGAGAGAGATGGAACTGGCCATGTCCTTTCAAACTTTCATCCCGCTCTTTCTCGATTTGGCCCAGTCTCTCGCTCGCCAATGTCGATCCGTTGCATTTTATCTCGGCAGGGGGGAGGGGCCGCGCGGGCGGGCGAGAGCGTTTTTGTCTCAATCTTCACGCGAGCGCGGATCGATCCTGGACACTCGGAGGCGGTATAGGTGTGGACCGGCCGAGGCCCTCTTTATCTTTCTTTATCCAAATGCAGTCGGCGGGCTGCGATCGATCGGCTTTTTCCCCCGTTTAATGGAATCGCGGCGATTGCCGCGCGCGTATAGAAGCTTGAGTAATGCCGGCGAGATGAGGTCTCCAAGGCGTGTGATCTTGCTGGAAAGGTTTCAATTTTTTTTTTATCTCGATTTTGGGGATCGAAGCAATGGTTTTTTTGAAGCTTTGGCCGCAAGGAAGAACGGGGACAATTTACCGTCGCGGATAGGAGTAACGCTTTTATAGCTTTGATTTTTCATTGACTTTTATGGGAGGAAGTGCAATACGACTGTAATATTACTGCAGATTATTTTTCATTTTAAAGATTATTTTACAGTATCGAGTATTTCGTATAATATAATTTATACAGTTCTTTATGAATTGTACATTTTTTTATTTGAATATCAGAGTAATTTCTATATAAGGATAAGAGTAAAATTTGTTCTTTAACGTGCATATTTGATATCTTACTCGATACGACAAAGTTCATTAAAAAATTCTTCCAGTAACTATTCCACGGAGTTATAGTCCGGGACTTTGAATATTAATCCAAACGTCTTTAGAATTGCAAATTCAGACTCTTCTTTGCTATGGGTTTTATTGGCCCTTGCGGATGGAATTTTACACGACGCAGCGCAAACTCGAAAACAAATTTGAATTGCAATAAATCAGGATGTATCGGTAAACACTTTTATCATCTCCAGTTAATTTACGCCTTCGCTTTAATAATATATTAATATAATGCCAAATGCGCAGTGGCGGGGGCGCCGTATCGATTAACTTTAGTGTACAATGTGATTTAATTTTACTGGATCCTCAAGTTTATGTAATAGCGTTAAGGGCCATTGTCGGAGAGCCCATTTCGGTTACTAATTGAATGTATCCCGAAACAAGCGCACTTTCGTCTCGTAAAGGAAAAATCAGCATATCTCCTATTCTTGGAAATACCTTTGATGTTAAAATGCCGAAATAACTGAATGCATAATTCAAATTGTTATCTTATATAAATATTGAGGAGCTGAATTTATTGTACAATAAATTCCAATCTCTGTAACGTAATTACCACTTTGTTAATAATAGTGTACACAAATATTCCGGAACCTTTGCATAAATAAAATATCTCTCGCGTTCTAACATAAATTATACACTGTGTATATTAACAAACGTACATCCAGATTTTACAACGAAAACTTCCATGTATACAAATTATCACTAACGCAAACCTCATCACACACTAAAATTATCCACTCGCCGAAATTTCAGTTTGGCCCAAAACCACGCGCCCGATAACTCGCCTCACCTCGCCACCCAATCCCGCAAAAAATGAACCATTTTCCGGGAGGTCGCAATTCGCAGCGCGCATTCATGCATTCCTGCGTATCACCGGCTCGCAGCCTTATCGTCGCTCTCGCGGAAATAGTCAGCTGCAGCCTTATTCCCCTCTATCCTCTATTTTCTTTCGCGCCCGGGCAAGAAAACCCCATTGGCCGCTGATCCCTAAGCCGATTGTCCGGCGGCGCGGTCGAGATTTATGCGGGGCAGGAGGAGGAAACCGCCGGAGCGCTCTTTCGATCTCGCGGATGCGCTCTTTGTCTTCCACCGTTTTTTTTTTTTTCTTCGAGAATACGTCGATGTATATGTATGCACTAGCGTGCGGAATGGAGAATTATCGGGGAAACGCTCGCGCGTACGTGCGGGGAGGAGGAGGAGGAGATACGAATCGCGGCGGGAAGTTGCAATCGACGAGCGTGTGCACGAGGGGCGTTTGTTTCGCTGGCGTATTGATGCATCTGGGGGCTGGGTCGGCGGATTTTCTTAGCGTTTTCCGGTTCGGAATGTTTGAAAGTCTGCCTCGAAACGGATATACTTATTCGATGGTTTCTTTTTCGACTTATACGTTGAATATTTGAGGAGTTATATAAGTCGGTTATTATCTGGTATATTATATATTGGATATTCATGGTTTTAGTAATGTACTTTCACTATATTTGATAATAACAAATTTATAAAAAGTGAATATCCACTAGGACTGTCAGAAAGACTACAATAAGGATTTATCTAAGTATATAACATTTGAAATAGAAGAAATGGCTTGGAGAAATAACGGAAACGTTGAGAAAAGCATAATTCGATAATACGAGTAGAAAAGTCAATATTTCATCCGACATTCCGTAGTAAATATAGAAATATTGAGTTTTCGATATTCTTTTCTTATCGTGCTAGTAAATTTTTAACTTTCATATAAGTTCATTATCGTCATATCAACTTTAAACGACTTAAATTAAAATTGATATTCGAAATATCAACATCTTTGACGTATCTTTTGACAAAGCAATCTAAATTATATACGCGCTAGCACAATTCAACCTAAGTAGGATTATTTCCACAAGCATGAGTCTGTTTCCGCCAACACACTCAAGCAGACATCTCTATTTATACGTGTATCCCATACGGGCGTGTGCTTCGTGCGCCTTGTGTATCGTTAATCGCAGCGAACCGTTACCGGCGGCTTATATACATACATCTCCCCCCCCCCCTCTCCGTCTTTTTTTTTCGCCCATACATTCGAACGCAAGAATTGAGCTGGCGGTTTCTCGAATTTAGAGCCGACGGCCCGCCTCTCTCGCATGGGCGAATGCATAATTCTTCGAGGAGGGGAAGAAAGAGAGAGAGAAAGAGATAAATAGTTTGCGCGCTCTAGCAGTAGCGAGAGTCAGTCGAATTTGCGGCTACAGCTCAGCGCGTTCATTTTACTTTTTTCCTCGGCTCTCTCTCTCTCTCTCTCACCCTCCCGCGTGCGCACCGAGTCGATTTAAATGTAAAGTACCCGTCGGGATTTCTTTTTTCGTTAATTCGTCGGTGCGCCGGTGGGCGATGTAGAGATTGGGGAAAATAATTTGTTTAAAAACGGATTGGTATAGGGGGCTGGATTGTTTTAGCTCTGCGTTTACGGGAGTTTAGTGCTGGGGCTTGAATGTGGAAGATAGCGCGTTTTAGTGAGAAAGCTTCTAAAAGTTTGAAATTCTTTTAGTAAAGTATGTGAAGAAATATTTTATTGTATGGATAAATCCTCTTTAAAAAATAATGAGCCTTCTTTCCGGCGATTTGATTGGCTAATTACGATTCAGTGATAAATTTGTATATTATATTATGAGAGGGAAAAATACTAAAGGCCACCGACACGCTTTTGTTTTTCTACTAAAAAAATCATGAGGCGGAAGAGAAAAGCGCGTGCGGAGTGCCTGGCAACGTTAATATGTGATAAAAGTTCTATAGGAAATTCAGTTTCTTTTACGGACGAATATCTATTTTCTTTTTTTATGACATTTATTTAAAAAATTTCAGTCAGCATAAAACCAACTTACTAATACATGTAAAATATTCTTTCATGAATTATTTTCAGAAAATAGCGTATTACTAGAGCATATGAAATATAAAAAATGTATTACAACTCAATAGTATCTAACAAAGGTGTTTCCAAGAAATTTTTTAACCAAGTACACAGTATAAAGCAGCCAGATTATTTAGGACATAGCTTACATTCTTTTAAATATTATTAAAGTGAAGAGTAATATAATAATCCGAGCTAATTTTCTACGACGCTCGCAACATTTTTTTCAGTTTCAGAAATCTACAAAGTGGGTGAAAAATTTTCCCGTCGGAATAACAACAATGAAGGTAGGTCAACGAGATCTTTTTTTTCGGCAGGAAGTTTTGAACTTTTCTCCCTAGCGAGAGACATCATATACCCTGCTGCGCACGCTAATTGCGATAATTGGGGGGTTTTAAAGTGTTGTACAACACCTAATTAGTTCAATAAATTAAATCGTAAATGCAGGTATCAAACGTATTTATATACTTCGATACTTATGAAAACCGCTCGCAGATAATTGTTTATTAATAAATATGTAATCGAAAGCAAACAGGAAACGAACTTTCGCGAAATGTTCAAATCTTAAAATCAAATATTTGTTAAAGAAAAAAGAATGTTCCGTACAGATTTAGTGCATAATACAATAACGTTAAAATTTTTAATCGAATTTTATCTTAGAAATATTTAACCGGCAGCAAGAAATCATCAATACCCATTACGCACTACAGTCACATTTTGCCATCGTAAATTAAATCCTCCATTACGGGATATGTACAGTTCAAGCGGCAAACGCGCGGCGAGCGATCGAAGCAAGACAATTGCATTCTCCTCACGCACGCGTCACGTGCCCGCGACAATGGCGCTCGTAATTCCGCGCGATAACGATCGCCTATAGAAAATCTTTCGAGCGCGCACTCGAAAAGCGCCGCGCCTAATAATAGGCCTGAAAGGGACGCGCAAACAATTTGCAGCCTCCTCTGCATACGTTTCTACACATACAGAGCTGGGAAATATAACAGTTGGCTACTTTCTATCAGCAGTCGGAGAAAAGTTGGAGAAAATTATTTTCACTAATCAGCTCGCGCGCTTCGCTAATGAAGTAGGTACCGGACGAATCGTTTCGCAATTATGCCGCTGCTTTATTTCTCCTCTGTTTCGAAGGAATTGGCTCTTGGCGCGAACGCGCGCTCGGCTATACGGAAGGGGGATTGATTTATGCCTTGAATTAACATTTTTCGCGCCCGTACAGTATAGAGAGCGAGAAAAGGAAAAAGTTTAAGGTCGTTTCTCTTCTTGAAAAGTGGAAATTAAAATTCCCAACGTTATTATTGAATTAATACTGAAAGTAGTGTATATATATGCAATACAAGAATTTTTCAAAATTATCGCGAGATCAAATAATATCGTGCGAATAAACATCGATCCGTAGCCTTGATTCGGCAATAGAATCTGATCAGAGAGCCATTAATTTCCAACGGAAACTCATAGAACGCGAGCTATCAAAGGCGCGCCACACTACGCACTGAATATTACAAGCCCAGACCTTTCTCGCGCGCACTCAAGCCCCCACAACACCCCGTAACCAAAGCGCTAATGCCCCGTTTACGACCCTCCCATCGCGGCCTTTACTGCGCGCCGCCAATATAAAACAACGCTCTCCCATTCGGTCTTCCTTTCGCAGAATACGCCGCTACGACGGGTATCCTAGGCAACGCGCCAGCGATAAAGCGCCAGATAATTAGTCCGCGCCGTTTAATAATCCCTTCGATTTCCAAGAAGAGCTAGAGGTAGAGAGAGGCAATACGTCAAGGTGCTACTTGTAACAACTGCGATATGACACGGCGCCGCCGCCGGCGGGTGTACACGTGCGAGCGAGAGTGGCTTACAAATGGCTTGTTGTTGTGAGTCGGAGAGAAGAGGAGAGCGCGTCGGATATGCGCTGTGTTGTGTAATGAGCTGAGGGAGAGAGGCGCCGCGCTGTGCTCCCTCCGAGAGGCAAATGTTATCTGTGCGCACGATGATGGAGGCAAAGGGGTTGATTGAAATTGAAATATTCCGGGAAGCGTATAGATGCGGCTGATGAATGCGACGGGTAATTGAGGGCTCGTTGTGTGTTGGGAGTTTTTTTGTTTTGGATGGAATATTAAAATCCACGCGATCAGTGATTCTGGAAGGAAAAATAACGTTTTGGGAAGTAAAGTTTGATGTTTGCGCGAGGGAATTGCGATTATATAATGCCGCATTATTACGTGATAATTCTTCTGACGTATTACATTATTGTGAAATTGTTTTTATCTTGTGTATTATATCATGTTAATTTTTAATATTTTCGAGAATTAAAAATTAACGGCGAAATTACTTAAGAAGAAGGTTATCGAAACCTGAATAACTTTACTACGTTACGA
The DNA here is from genome assembly GCA_030522985.1 of Torymus sinensis. Taxonomy (NCBI): domain Eukaryota; kingdom Metazoa; phylum Arthropoda; class Insecta; order Hymenoptera; family Torymidae; genus Torymus; species Torymus sinensis. The sequence continues at coordinate 4,864 of JAPYZP010003133.1, read as the reverse complement.
GCTAAATATTCGTCAACGATATGGTAAAAATTTGAGGATTAGTTACTATTTATTATGATTGTATGTACAATCGCTTTTGTTATGATTATTCCGAAGATAAGTAAAGAATTCGCTATTGGACAAAAAAAATTCTCACGTACACCATAAAAAAAATAAATTTCAACAAGAGTCTTAGAGCAATGAAAAGCCAAAATTTATGACCGACTCAGCAGTGGCGCGCGCACTGGCCGTGTCTGCGCAGCACTAGTTATTTACTTTATCGAGTGTCGGGGAGCACTTGGCTCGAGAGAAGACATTCGTTTTTACGTACTCTCACGACCCACCACACCAGCCCACACACATGAGTCGAGACCGGAATCTCATCTTCGTTAACAGCCATCTTGCGCGCTTATACGGCGCACTTAATGCGAGAGAGAGCAAGAGAGAGATGTAAACAAAGAATTTATTTTCATAGGTTATATATATAGACAATAGAGCCGGATTAGTCCGAGAGAGAGTGAGAGAGAACAAGTCGGAGTAAGAGAGAGAACGAGAGAGAGAGGATTGGCCTCATACGATACGACCGGACTCGAAATTTTGTTTATTGCACGAGTACGGAATAGGACGTTAACTGCGAATTAGTTTGTTCGGTCAGAGGAGAGAGAGTATAAGGTAATATCGGCTCGAGTTCTGCGATCGTTCTGTTAATGGCCTTATAGGTAGAGAGGGAGGGATGGAGGGAGAGCGAGAGTAAGAGAGCGAGAGAGAGAGAGGGAGAGTAACGTACGCGGTATGGATTTCGCGGGATTACAATCTCGAGAGCTGATATCTTACGATTTAGCTCTCGAGAGGATGCGTATAGTATGGGTAAAAGGTGCGGGAAATTCAAGGTACTCTTATTGAATCGTTACACTATATATTTTGGATTTATATAACTTTACGACGTCTTCAGTCGTCATCTTTAATTACACTTTTTCGCGACACTCAACCCTCGACAGAAGACGCATTGCCTTAATTTGCTAAAATAAATATAGCGTTAGAATGGGACCATCAATTGCCCGAAGAATGAAAAATTTCGCGCGATCCGCGGCTCGAGGGGCCATTTCTCATTTTTCTCCTGACATTAACTCTTGTTGAGTTAAAACAACGTATCTCTCGAGTGGAATCGATTTTTCATTTTTCACACGTTCATTACAGAAAGGATACGTAAAGAAGAAAAGGTTCGTCGACGGGGGATTTCTATTCTTTTAAGGATCATAACTAAAACATCGCCGAGTTTTCCGTTCGGGTAACAGCGCAAATTCTCCTAATGTAATCGAAATAGGAGCTTTAGCTGGGAATGACACTTGAATTGCCCCTCGCGCGAGTGTCGTACGGGTTTTGCGCCGTTATGCGCAATGGGATTAAAATACTAAAACTGAAATGTGTTAAGTAAATTACATCACGCACTATTATGGGTTGAAAAATTTACTTCACCGTGAAACGTTTTAAGCTGCCGTACAGACACGAGAAGAATAATAAAAGCGTTTCGCTACTATTTGAATTATCTTCGTATACTTAAACGTAATTCGCTAAAATATTGCGTAAAAATCAATCTTTCTATCGATAAAAAACAACTTTTTACAACCAATCGATAACTCAAGCTCTAAACATTTCTAATTCACAAACTGAATTTCCACCGAGACCGTGCACGTCCCTCGAAAATAAACCTCCCCCCAGACTGGCCATCATCGGCGAGCAGCGCGAAAAAGGACCAACCCCGATTAAATCCAAGAATAAACTACCTATCGACGAGGGCCCACCGCTGATTAAATCAACGAAATGCTCACTGATTCAGTCGTGGTACCGATCGAGTACCCACTCACGACGCGACGATACGTGTGTGCGGACGAGAGAGAGACAGAGAGAGAGAGAGAGAGAAAGAGAGAGAGAGAGAGAGAGAGAGAGAACAGCTGCAGCGGCAGCAGCTGTCGCTGGCCTACTACCCTCTCCATCCCCTCCCCCTCCTCCTCTCACGGAGTCAAGGTTTCTGGGGTGGCTTCCGGCCGCTTGGCCTCCGATTCTCGCCTATCTTTGACCGCAACAAACTCCCTCCCTCCCTACCTCCCATCCCACACTCACACACAACTGGCGCAAATTCGAACGGATGAGCGGAGCGCGAGCGCGAATTCGCCCGTCTGTCTGTCCCTTTTGTTTCGTTTCCCCCCTCCCATCCCCCTTCCCACTCTCTATTCCTCTTTGCAATTTAACCGGTCCCGTCCTGCATTCATTCATCGATTCCAGAAAGGTGGGTGGGCGAGCGCGAGAACGCGTGTTGGGGGGTGAGTTGAATTTTTAATTTTCAATTTTGCGTTGCCAGGGGGGGAAAGGGGGAGGAGATATGAGCCTGGTGTTTTCGCGGAGAATGATTGAACGATGCGGCGTCCGGCGATTGCGTATATACGCGTGTGCGAACGCTGGTCATTTCGATAGCCGAGGTTAATTTGTTTATGGAGAAAAGAGAGAGAGAGAGCGGGAGTGCAGCGCGACGGTTTAATTGACTTGGCCGCTCGGTACTGGATTGTGTCTCCGGCTCTGTTGACGGAGTGGCGTTTAATTAAAATTTAATTGCTATGGGTGCCGTGTCGTATTGTGTCCCGATGGCCGTACGCGATTGAAAAACCCGGGATTCACGGTGTAAGCGATATTTTCGGTTCGGATGAAAAATGTGCGATGGCAAACAACGGGGGTTTTACGGTCGGTCTATGTTGCATGGTGTATGCGTAAGTAGATGCAGGCTGAATATAGTCAGACACGCGAGTTTTATACGCGTATACTTGAATCGATTTCCTTTTTAAGCTTCTCTTCTTTACAGCGCGCCGGCGAAGAATGATGCACGGTTTAACTTTGGAATAAGCGTCTGGAGTATGTTCTGGAAAATATACAAAGGGTGTGTACGGGAATTTAAAAAATAAAAGTCGTATAAGAACTGGATACAAAGTGAATAAAGGAGTGTGTTCAGTTAGACGTATGAGTTTTATACGGAAACGTAACAGAGTTTATAGAAAATTTAACTTTATTTTGTTTCCGAACAGTAATATTATTTATATAGAGTTTTAGAAAAGGCGATATATTGAACGGCTACATCCTATTGAGTTGCAAAGCTTATAAAAATGGCGTAACTCCATCAGGATTTACATTGTTCAGCTGCGCACGAGATCTATTGCAAGCATTTTACAACGCTGAGTTATGGTCGAATTTAATGACCGATGCATAAATAATCTCCGCGATCTGCTTCAATTCAATGAAGCGTGCCGGGCTGACGAGGGGGACGCTCGTTGGCGCTAATGCGATGAATAAAAGAAGAAAAACAAAGGCAGCAGCTGCCGAAAACGCGTCTTGACAAATCGTCCCTTACTCCCACCCCCCCGTTGCCGCGCGATACCATCAACCGGCGATAAATCTATATCACCATTCTCACCTTATTACTCTCTTTTTCGCAGCCTGCCCCCTCCCGGAAAAAGCGCGACAAAAGATGGGCCAAAAAAGCAGCGCGATCTATAGTCGCTTTGCGCGTGGAAAAACTACAGTGTAGGGAGCTGGGACGGCCGGAAGAGAATGGCTCGAAGAAAACAGATCGAGAGAAAAAAGCGAGCCGTAGAGAAAGAGAGAGGGAGAGACGGAAAACAAACGAGCGGGAGATGGATTGGAACAAGGTGGATTCGAGCGAGAGAAGGCCGCTCGCGTTTTGTGTGCGTGTGTGTCTGTGTATAGACTAGAGCGAGAGGGACATGAGAAGAGAGACACTACTATACTGTGCGCTGGAAGAGAGGAGAGGGTGGAGGCGAATGCGAGAGACAGACAATCGAAAAGGATGGAAAGTGGCAGGGATGCAGGGGAGGAGCCCTCTCTCTCTCTCTCGCGGAGACAGAGACAAATGCGCGTGAGCGTAGGATTTGTTTAATTGCGCGGTTTTTTTGGCAATTTCCGAAAATTCGTCCCGGTCATTAGAATTTCAGATTTTTCTCGTGTCGGGAAAAATGCTGCCGGGAAGGGGACGAGGATGGAAGACACATGGAATTATCCAATGACAGTGAGATGTGCCTATGAATAGTAAACTTAGACATTATTTAAAAGTCTATGTTTAAAAGTGTATCTTGTTCGTGGGGACGAGCGCGTTAGGCCGTTGCAGAGAGATGTATTTTTCTTCTTCTGGAAATAAACTCGCCGAGCTGTGCGAGGGGAGACATCTTCTTGATGAAAGCAAAGTGTCAGTGCGCGAAAGCAGCATTTTTTCTTACTCTTCGCGGCGTCTCCTCGCTCTCGTGTCCTTTATGTCCGATGACTACCTTTGACGGGAGGGAGGAGAAAATTCTTTGGAAAAATAATACGAATAATACAAATTCATATACCCGGCAATCCTGTTCCATTCATTCTACCTTTTTTGTTTTTTCTCCTCGCTTCTCTCGGCCTCCTGCCGTCTCGGTCTGTCTCGCACTCTCCCCCTTCTCCGCGCTAACTTCGTGTCTTTTCTTTGAAAGAAAAATAGGATTAAGAATGAAAGAGAAAAAGCACAGAGGAGTATATAACTGCATTCATACATCTACGTTCCATACACTCGGCCTTTTTATGAGGAAATGTTGGTAAGGCGAACGAAATTTATTACGGCATCAGTTGCAGTATCCACTTCTGTACTGTAAATTAATATACGGGCTATTTTATCGCAATTTTACGCTTCTTTGGCGAAACTTTTACCGCATGGGGTTTTACTGCTCTTTGAAAAACATTCGTAAGGAACAAGAAGCTAAACTTTGGACAGCACTTTTTTCTTTTATTTTCCGAAATTACACAAAGAGAATTCGTACAGTTTGACGTTTCATAAACGATTTTGAACTTTGCAACATCT